>WTSP01020802.1:0-172684 GCA_025331215.1 Actenoides lindsayi | reverse complement strand
ATATGGGGCATTAATATTCTTTTCTTGTAAAAAAAAATATAGAATAAAATAAAAAAAAAAAAAAACCACAAGAAAAACAAAACCTATATATATACACACATATATACACACACACACAAACCCTAACGTGTAAAGTAATAACAGGACATTTGGTGTGGAATACTCTGTTATCCCCACCTGTGGCATTTGTTATCCCATGTTATCCCCCCATAGATGATATACACTGTGTTTAAGTGTCCATTTACTATTTAATTTAAAAGGATAAGATGTGAAAACAAATGCCCTGGTTTCAATTTATAGTACCTATTGTGCTGGCTTTACAAATAATTTTTTGCAGTCTTTTGCTGTACTGTACATTGCTGTATGTATAAATTGTGAAGGACCTGAAATAAGGTGTAAGGAACTTTTGTAAATGAGACAAAAAAAAAAATCTTTAATGGTTAATAGGATGAATGGGAAAGTATTTTTGAAAGAACTCTATTTTGCTGGAGACTATTTAAGTACTATCTTTGTCTAAACAAACAAGGTAATTTTTTTGTAAAGTGAAATGTTCTGCATGCATAATGAACCGTTTACAGTGTATTTAAGAAAGGGAAAGCTGTGCCTTTTTTAGCATCATATCTAATTTACCATCCTACAGTATCTGTTGTAAATAACCACAGTTAACCTTTTCAGTTGTATTTAAGCCCTTCTATTTTCCTCTCTCTTTTTCGCCCTTTTGTCTCGCTTGCAAGTGTATGTGACTTGAGCACATCTTAGCAATCCTGCTTCATATTTCTGTAGGAAACTCAACTACGTTGTGTTTGCCACTTTCCGAAGGTTTCATTTAACAAGACAAATTACGGTCTCTCCAAAGCTTTTGCCAGCTTAATGATATAGTGAGTTCTTGCCCTCTCTTCCCTTTCTCTCTCAGGGGAACAGGGCTGAATAAGATGTTGAATGATTTTTCTGTTTTTTTTATTAAGGTTTCCCAGATTGTTTGTTTTTCCTTTGAATACTGGATACATAAAACATCTTAAAAGGTCAGATTATTATTTCAGATGGGGGTGAGTGATTTCTGATTATCACGGAGGGAACATGCAGATCATTACAGTAAGTATATTGAAGAGATTTCTACTGGTGAGAGGGATGGTAAGGTACTGATAAGGGCAGATTACCTGAGTAGAATTTTTAGTGCTGCACTAAAACGGTATGTAATTTTGTAAGCATTTTTGTAATAATCAGAATACGTCTGAGAAAGACAAATGTTCACACTACAAGTTCAACTCAGTTGGTCTGATTTTGTCTCAAAAATGTTTTCTCTAGAATAAGACTGCAAAGAAATTTTTGAGGTGATTTTCACTATTTCACAATTTATAAGCAAATACAAAATTTTGGAGTAGAATAGAGGACAGGTGAACTTTTTTGAGGCTCAACTGTTGCTACCATATGCTCATGTTTAAATAGAATAGTTTTTCAGAGTCGTAATCTATAGTGTTCTCTCTGGGTGCCACTGTTATTTTTGAGCTCTAGTTTGTCCCTTGGCCGGTCAGAATGTAGCATTTCTTTTAAATGGTGGTCGAACTAAGAATTCTACACCCTTTCTGAGTCCCAGTTTTGAGGTGCGCTTTGGTGCACTGAAGACAGTCAGTGCTACTTGTCTTTTTAAATGACACCTGCCTTATGCAATGGGTAATCTGTAAAGACTGTATTCAGAGAGGTTTCTTTTATATATAAATATATACATACATATATTATTTGCATTTTGGAAGTCTAATTCATAGGCAGATCTTTCAATACTGACCTGCACAGCAATATGAAAGCCAAACTTCCAACGTGAGATACACAGCATGCAGACTGGTTGTTTACAGTTAAGACACAGTCATACATCCATCTTTTTCATTTACTTTTTCTTTTTTAAAGTCTAAACTAGAAAATTTCAAAGCCAGGTTCTGGGTGAATACAGTCTGCAACAGCTTTTTATATTAACAAAGTTACTGCCTCCTTTTCTGTCTCAGAGTAACTTTGCTTGATTAAAATAGCAAAGCCATATTCTACACTTCACTGTTAAATGCCTGTCCCAGTCCAAATTGTTGTCTGTTTGCTCCTATTTTTGTACCTTATTACTTTTAATCTTGGTTTGGTACAATTCATAATTCACAGAAACTTCATATAATTAAACACACTAAATTAGTTTTAAAAAGCAATTTATATCTTTATGCAAAAACGTATGTCTGTCTTTGCAAACAACTGTAAGCAGATTATAATAAATCCTTTACTTTAATCACCTGTTGTTTATGAAACCATTCATTGATTATTATTTTTTGCTAGAGATCATTGAAGTAATAGATACAATTGGATATAGATGTTGTAAGAGGCAGTATTCTCTTATCAAGGACACTTAAGCAGAATAGCCATCACTTTTTTTATCTAAACCTGTGTACAGCAAAAAAACCCAACCCAATCAACCAACACTAGTTTTTAGCTACCGGGAAGTTACGTTCTTTTGAATTTGTTTAGAATGAAATAGGCATTTGTCTCCTGCAAAATACAAGACAAACTAAAACACCTTTTAGAAGCGAGCTTCTGTTCATTGAGCTAAATTATTCTGTTGTGAGAAGGAACAGGGATATGCAGCAAGAGCATTGTATACACAGTTTAAAATGTAAAATAGTGTTCATGTACTGCAGTGGGTATTTCAGGAATACTACGCAGCGTGCGACTGAACAGTTGCACGAAATAAAATAGACTAAAGTCTGCAATATCAAAATCTTATTAAAAAGATACTTTACAATCAATAATGCAAAAAGCTAATTCACAGGGTGGTGTTTTTCACTGACTTGTTTAAACATTTATGAAATTAAACAATTCTACAGTTAATGCACTTTTAATTGTTTATTAAAGATTTGACTTTTTCTTTTTTTAGAGCAATGTTTTCAGCTGGAGGTCAATGACTTGATAAGATAGACAGCAGTTCTGAGGCCAGGAAGCTCAGAGGAATGTTTAAGAATTCTTGGAGTTTAAATAGATTCCTGGATGAATAAAAGCAGCCAGCAGTATGGTGTAAACAGTAAAATCTATGCATAATGATGCATTTATAATTAGGGGTTTGCTTCTGTATGTTTAAAGCTTTTTAAATAAATAGAAAATATTGTTTGGTCTTTATGTTAATGTCTGCAAGTACCTATTTTCCTTTTTTTTTTTTTTTATACAAATTGTACAAATATACATGAATTAAACTGGTTTGATTGCAAGTATTTCTTGCATTTTAATCTCAGAGAGGTGCTGGTGCAGTGATACCCTTAGAGACAAGCTTCTGCTGGGCTAGAAATGCTATTAAGTAACATAAAGTAACTAACAATGCAATAGAACATCTCTCCTCATACATGTAAAAATTTGGTTTCATCGAGCTCTGTGAATTTGGACATAGGCTGGCATCAGCCAGAGAGCAGCGACTCGCACTCTAGAGTAAGGACTGCCCAACTGTGAGGAACTGGGTTCACTTAACCTGGTGCCTGTGCCTGCCCGAGGAGGTGCTGAGGCCGTTACCCGCACACGCTCCAACCCGCTCCAAGAAACAAACCTGGCAACCTGCCATAGCCAGAAACATCTGGCTTCCCAGTTTTGGTCAACCTCGAGCTGCTGTACCCGTTGACCAAAGGCAGAATTTCTCTCATGGCAATAGGGATTCAGTATTTCATACATATACAAGGTTTCCCCAGTGAATAAATCAACCTGCCTTCTCAGGGTCAGGTTTTTTTCCAATTATAATTAGAGTAAGATTGTTAGAAGAGAAAACAAAACTCTTGCTATCCCGGTTTGTTCCGTGCACCATCTCAGAACATCCACTGCTGAGTTCTGCACGAAGCTCGGTCTGTGGTGCACGATCACCATTTAATTGCCTTTGAATTTTTTAATAACAAGTTACACAAACTTTTTATTGGCAAAAATCCTTGCACCTGCCTTCTGTTTGCTGAATTGTCAGAATAGGAGACGCTCAGCAGCGTTAAGAAAAATTCCCCATATGTTTACAAGCAGATGTATCTGTCATATGCTGTTCTAGAAATAAGAAAATGCTATTGCTACTTAAAAACATAACCAAACTTGTAATCTGACCTCAAGCTGGGACACTGCTTTCTTTCAGGTATCTACAGAGACTGGGACTTCATGATGACTACAATATTACAAAGATAAAAAGGTGTGAAAAAAAAATAATTGCCCTTTTCATTTCAAAGGTTTTGCTAGCTAGAAAAAGTTACCATGGCATAACATTTTTAAAAGAAGTCTAATTGTAGATGTCAATAGGATGAAGTTTATTGGGTGCTTACCTGTGGTTCCTGCAAGCACAGACGAGGGCACGCTGCCAGACTCTGCCGTAGAAAAACGACGTCCAAGGCACGTGCAGCTGCTTAAAAGGTGAAACTCCCGTGAAGACTTGCAGTCAAACCGCGTTCAGCGCTGGTGCACTCAAGAGCCTACGTCACCCCTCTGTCAGCAGCTTCTCTCCTTAAATTGCAAACCAGGTAAGAATGGTGAAATGGGTTGAGAGAAAGAGAACAAGGCAGAGAGAGCATTGAGAAAGGCGAGTTTGGCCCCTAATCTTTTCTGTGATACCATTACAGAGGCTCAGCTAACAAAAGCTGTAAGCAACGCAGCAGGAACACTTATTTTCATTACAGAGCAGATAAATCAGCCAATGAGATTTTCTGGGCATCAGAAGGAAACTTGCCATGAAGATCAGCTGGGACAATGATTAACAACATTCAGCAGTCTAAAAACCCCCAGGGTTTTTCACCCAGCAAAGTGAAAACGCTGCGCAGCTGAGGCACAGAGCTGTGCCCTGTCCAGTGACTGACCCAGGCTGTAAATTCTGACTGATCCCAGCTACTCCAGAGTCTCATTTTTTTCCATTAATTATTCAGCAAAAACACATTCAACCTTAATGCCCAGGCTGAGGGATTCAAGCTCCACCCCCACAGTGATGGCAAGGCAAATGTCACTTTGCATAGAAAGCACAAACTGGGCTCCTTTTTTTGCCTCATTCACCCTCTAATTTTCAGCCTGTGTTGTGCATTTACTAGCAGGAGTCTCAGCTTTGGAAAACCAACAAGTACATCCCCCCCTGCACATAGCAAGGGAGAGGGAACCCAACCTGAGGCTTAAGCTGAACCTGTACCTGCAGCTGGACACAAGAGCAGCTCCTGTGGGAGGACAGAGTCGGACCAGACGCACGGTGAATGCCCACTCCTGCCAGGCCAAAAGAGGAGAGCCTTCCCAAATCCAGCAAGCTGTGGAAAAGACAGACAAGAGGCATGCACTATGGCCCAGCTTCAAGAAGGAAAACTAATCTCAAAGGATGGGAACGGTCCCTGACTTTATAGGATTCTTAATTTTTAGCATTCTTGAACACTCAGCACAAGGGCATCATTTACAGTGCTGTTCAGCAGTGAGGCTGAAGAGCAAGAAGTGGCACCCACGGCTACGTGGCTGTACAAGTCTGTACTGGGCGTTAGTGTGGTGGGGCTGACGTGGAAACACGTGTGGGGGGCAGCAGTTACCACAACGAAATGCCAAAGAGGCCGTGTGGTTAACCTGAAAGCCAGAGCTGAGCTGGCTCAGCTCACACCACTGCCTTTAGATAACACCTAGGACGTGAGAAAGTTTGGATTAGTATTACCTCTGCTCGATGTATCATTTCCCAGTAGAAGAGTTTTCTTCTTGTTCAGGTTCTGTGTGGCTCCAGCAGTAACAGGATTCTCAAAAGTGTTCACCTAAAGGCAAATAGGGTCCCAGGACTGGATGGAAGAGACATGAAATCTTTTATTCCATATCTATCTATATCTATCTATCTCTCATCTTTTAAAATCACCTCGGTTAAATGGGGAGAGGCGGGGGGGGGCGGAGAATCCAAACAAACCAATCCACAGAGGTAGAGCTGAGAAATACATTGAGTATTTTGGAAGACCGCAGCCAGAACAAGGTCAAACATGCCCTGCACATTTAAAACAACAACAAAACAAATGAAAGTGACTTAAAAAGCTTGGAAGCTTCAAGTTATCACAGCTTTGTTACCTGTCCAGCCTGCATACCTAACTACCCTGCCTACTGGGCTAATAGCAAAGATTCACATCCTCTTTCAACATTTTCCACCAACTGGTAGCCATGAAAACCAAGTCTGTCCAGACAAACACCATCCTGCCTCCAGCATGACTCTTTCAAGGCCACAAATGAGTTGCTAGAGCCATGGGCCCAAGTGACCCAACACACAGCTTTGCCATGTGAACAAATCCGAGTAAGGAAACCTGCAGGCTGTTGCTGTATGTACTGGTGCAGCTACTTCCTTAGTACTGAGTCAAGGAGCAAATTCAAAAACTTGATCTCCTTCACAGAATCCAAAAGCTGTCTTCAGTGCTTGGGCCACTTAGCCACCATGCCAAGATGAGAATTGCCTAAAAGCTGTATGGCAGGGAGTTGCTGCTCAAATACCATAAGAATATACCAAATGAAACTCCTCAAAGCTCTGAGGTTTAGTGCTGGAGAGCTGTGCTGGCTTGGCCCACCGTTGCTCCATCTGTAAGTGATTTGTGCACTCTCTATGCAGTCTGGGCAAAGGAACAAAATAATGGTATGGAGTTAAATCTTAAGGGGGAAAAAACCATCCCAACCTTAAGGCAGCATTAACCATTAACTGGGTTACTAATCACATGAGTTAGAAAAACTTGCAAGCTAAGTATATCTGCAGTAGATGACTCAAAATCCACGGAGTCCAATTTAACAAGTAAGTGAGCCTGTATTAGCGTCTCACCCCATCATATTTTCCTGCATCCTCTCCACTGCCTCCCAGAGGGTCTACTTAAAGAAGAGAAAAATACAAAGATTAATGATAAATTGCACGTAACTTTTTTTTGTTGGTTTTTTTTTTAATCACAAGGCACAGATTTATACACCACAAGATTTCTAGAAGCTTTTTCAATGACCACACATAACACTTACTATTCAACTAGTTTCTACAACTTGTAAGACAGGTACTTGAGGATTCTGATGCTGTGAAGAATCATTAAGACTTTACCACTGACAATTACAGTAGAGGAAGAAAGGGAAGCTCAAGGAAGAGCTAGACAGACAACAGATAAAATACAAGACGCCTCCAGAATGCACAAGGATCATAGCCAGAGACTCTCTTTTCCTTTTGGCTTGAGCTTTGCCAAGTTGCCTATTTTAAGTGAGGAAAGTTCCCCATCCATTTTGTAGCCTGCTTGAGGCTGACTGCGTACAGCTGCCAATAGTTATTTCACATCATAACTTACAGAATCAGAGCAAAATATTCTCCAACATAGGAATGACTTAGGTCAAATAACATTTTATTTCATTTACAGTGATTTTTTTTTGAGTAGCAAAGGAAGCATGACATATAGGAGCCTGCACTAAAAGTTCAAGTGCCTTATCTTTATAAAATAAATGAAATCATACACACAACATATACGAATGCGTTCTTTGAAGACATCTGAAAAAATGTCATGTCTTGATACCTATTATTTTACTTACTGGTGTCTGTTCCGTACTGGCTATTCCACTGGGAAATATAATTTAATTCTCAGCATGATAGCTTTTTATCCAGCAGCATTTTCCAAACCCAAAAAATACTCTGTTAAAAAAAAGCTGGTTATCGATGCATAATTGTCACGTCTGTGACGTAATGGGTCACAGGTCAACCAAATATTTGACTTAAAACGCTCGTCATCTTGCAAACAAACACACCACTACTGCTCTTTACAACTGAAAAAAGCACCCCATTAAAAAATTAACCTATCCCTCCATCCCCCCTTTCTTGTCCTCCCACCCATTCCAACCCTTTAAGATTCTTTTTTTTTTTTGCAGTTCATATTTGGCAACATTTAACATCTTTATACAGATCAGGATCTTCAACCCATAGTCAAGCTCTTCGTCTGTTAAAGGCAGTCACACAAGTAGCGAGAAGTGACTATAACAAAAATCCATGGATACCATGTACACCTTCTTGGCCTTCGATGCACAAAGCTACAAAAACTGAACGTAATTTTGTGGAATAAGTCCTCTCTTGCCATTTAGCGTGCCTTCTAGCCATCCTGGTTCTCTGGAAAATTGCACTGCAAAAGAAAAGGAAAAAAAAATTCATGCATCTTTTTATGCCTGAACTGGTAGTTTTAGCTTTAGCTCCATGACAACCAGGACAAAGCATCCATAAAATCATCTATTTTTCTGCAATGACCAGTATAAAAATCTGGCTAGGAAAGATGGAGGGGAGGATTAACTTAAATACTTGCATAATACAGGTGCTTGAACTATCTTCTGCAAAGTATACATGGTGAAATGGCTTTTAAGTGCAGGAGACTTCATTAAGGAAACAGTTAATGGAACTTAGGACAGGTGTATAAAATAGAAAATGTAGAAGTCAGCATTCATATTAAACAATGGGAAACCATTTCAGTAACTAGGGGAAATGAAAGATCAAAAACCTGTCCTGAGCAGAGATGATGAATCTGGAAGCTCTGGGCCACAGAAAAATGGCATAGGACCTTATCTGTGTGAAAAGTGAGCATGTAAAGGATTATAGGGGAAACAGAACTGAGCCAGATCTCACTCCAAATATCATCACTTCACAGAGCAGAGCTGCTGTTGGAAGAGACAAATGGACAAAATCTGAATCATTCCCCTTGTTAAATCCTCCCTCTGAAATTCAGTTACATTTGTGTTCTCCATAAGACAGGGAGAAAAGGCTTGAACGACGCGCCTTGTTCCCGACTGCCAGCCTAAGTGTTTACCCCAAAGTTCATGCAAGAGTATCTGCAAATCAAAATCAGGGAAAATTTCATCTCAGACTCTTGATGCCCCCCAAATTATTTTGTGAGCTACAGAACTAATGAAATGTAGCTTCCCATATACATTGTGAGCACATTTAACAGGAAGTTAAAAAAGAAGCATAAGCCTCATTTCTCCCAAGAACAGACTAGAAAGTCCTCAAATTCCCCTATCAAATTTCTTACAAGAATATGATACAGGTACCTACTTACCTATGTAACTGTAACATCCCACACTTTCAGCAACCTACGACATTCTCTACCATATTAATTTATCCTCACAGTGCTTCTGAGACAGACATTATTTAGGGAAGAGATCAGACAAATGCTGAAACATGCTGCCAGCCATGTCAGTGCTTTATTTAAAACACATTAACACGTTGGGGAATGTGATATTTGTAGCCTTCTACAAAATCAGGGAAATAACAGTTGAGAGCGAGCAACATGTTAAGTCTCACTTTCAAAAAGCATTGTAAGGCTCTAAATTTGAGCACTTAAAACATGATTTCCCCTAGTTTTTTCCTGGTGTCCTATTATTGTCAGACAGTGAAGCTAGAAACCACAGCTTGAACAGCAGCTATACCTCTGAGGAATCCAGAAAGCAAAATTGCTTTCAAACAGTACTGATAGTTCAGTTTCAAAGAGTTCTGATAGTTCAGTTTCAGATTAAAAGTCTGGGCTTATATTTATAATAAATACATTTGACAGAAAGATTCCAAAGGAAAATAGCACAGAGAAAATTACCTTTGAGGATTGCTGCGCACACAGTAACTTACACAATTCCTGTTAGTTATTAGCAGGCCCTCCTGTCCCTTTGCCATTCTTATTCCACAATTACGGAGCACACATGCATCTGAAACTGCATTGCTGACACCACCACAACCCTCCCTCCAGAAGCTCCACCACAGTGGCTGTAATTCCACCCTGCCCAGCAAACCCACCAGCAGCTGCACTGGGCAGCCAAACCTCTCCCTGAAGCCTGCCATGCCTACAGAGCACATCTGTATTGCAGGGAAAAACTCCAAACAGTGACAGCTTAGGAAGAAAAGACAACTAGAAAACATGAAAGTAGGAAATTTCTACTTGTCCTCTGGAGCTCAACCTCAGTTGACATTGCAGAGAGGATAGATGGGCTGGCATGCGAGTGTCTAGAAATCAAAGGCCTGTTCAAAACGAGCCCTCGCCTGAGAGAATCAAACTGAAGTTTAAATTTACCTACAATTTACCCAGAGGAGGACATGCTCAAACTATGCTGAATCACTCGGCTCAATACAACAGCAAATTCCAAAGTATTTTCTAAACCAATTTGATAACTTAATGCTGAACTCTACACACGGTGGCATGTTCAGAGAGAACACACGATGTCCGAGCAATTGGACATGAGGGACATCAACCATTCTCACCCCAGCAGACCAGACATGGATTGAACAACTGAGCTCTGTGCTTGGGAAATTAAATATCGTACATGTTTGTTTGCAGAAGTGTCTTGTAGACTATAGGAAAGAATTAACACTCAGATTACAGGTAAAATCACCATTTCAAGAGAAATCGGTCTTTTTTAAAAAAATGTACCAAGAAATAATTCTTATTATTCAGCAGCACTGGCAACTGCCACATCAGGCAAGCCTTCTGTCCCCATTCCCCTCACCCTACACAAGAATGGTTAAGATACCTGCGTACAGCACGGAAAACTTCTGTAGGCAAATGATGTTAAGGGGGAAACTGTCCAAATGTAAAGCTGCTTTAAGCTCCAATGATCCTGTTTGCTTTGCTAATCCATTCCCAAAGCTTAGTGTACAGCAGCATTCATTTAAAATAAAGAACACTTTACTACACCAAAGACATTTTGCTATCACACACAGCTCTTCTAAGCCCAGGACAAGGGCTATTCCTGAACACATATCCTGCTCAAGAGAAGATGTGCTGTAGTGTCCCCTTTCTGTCATTTCTTCTCTGTCAACAACAATTACAGTTCTTAGCACTTCCTCAGGCCTGCCTCATTTAAAAATACCTTGCTGTAGAAACCACACATTTGGCCTTAAAACTACAACTCATTATGGGACCAAGCATCCCATAGGAATAAGTTGTATGTTGGCTAGAGACGGGAGGGGAAAACACTTGTAGCGTAAAAGACATGAAGCTGAGAACTAAAAATTAAGTCTTTTCATCAGGGTTTAAACAAGACTATAGCAAGACTGCACAAGACCAATCAAAGATCCACCAGCGAAAGCCCTCCACCTTTTAGGACAGTGGAAATAGCAGCAACAATGTGAGGCCAGAGCGGGATGGCAGCCTCCTCAACGCCTGCTGCAAGGCCATTTCAGCAGCCGCACTCTAGTCGAGGCAAAGTGCAGAAAAGAGGGAAGTCTGACCACCAGCACTGACTTGGAAGAGTTTTTCTGAAGTGTATCTAATGCATTAAACAAAATCAACCAACTTTCAACTGGCAATGAGATCTGGAAGTGAAAGTTCTTTTGATTTCATCTAATGCAGAAACACAGTAAGGTCAACTTGGCATTTGCAGCATTTTGTCTTACTTTTTGTATTCTCCATAGGAAATAGCTTCAATATTGCCAACATTCTGATTATCTAACTGCAAATTCATAACATTTGCAAGCAGCTCTTTCCAGACACCCCGTACTATAAGCAGAGCTTGTGCTGCTTTAAGCAGACCTTGCGCTGCTTTGGCAGCTCAGAAGTTTCATGGGTCTTGACTACAAATTGACTTGACTACAAAGCCCTGTTTCCACAGTGGTATTAGTTCATTGCCAAGGTGCCGCTAACTTGAGCGGGACTGAATCAGATACCGATTTCCACACCTTTGTGAAAACTAGCTGTTTGGGGAGAAAACAGAAACAGGGGAGGCAATCGAACGTGCACAGTGCCGGTACAAGAGGGCCTCCCTTTCTGATGGGCTACTTTACCAAAGTAATGACCCCCAACAAGCTACATAAATGAGGACTGCATTTTGTGGGCAACAGAAATCTCACTGCTAAAACCACTGCACCACCAGAATACATTTCCATAGAAACGGAAATCAGACTGGCCAATTCTTCACCAAGAACTTAAATTAAAGCAACAAAATGTGGTTGCAAGCCCTCTGTGTTTAGAAACCCCTATGGCTTTTTGTAGCAATCCCAACGGGTAGAGCTGACCACAGGAATACACAAACATTTAGCAGGCTTTGGGTTAGCACGGAATTAGAAATTAAAAAACTTTGTTTCCCTTAAATACCTTGTGAGAAGCAGAATTATCTTGTGGCCAGGACACAGGGCGAGGAGTCAAGGGGTCTTCTTCCTGACTGCTAGAGACCTACTGCATGACCACAAATAAAACAGGCTGCCTGTAAGGGCTCCAGATTGTGAACGAAACACAACGATGCACCGTGACAAATTAGCGCAGGTGGAATGCAGCTTGCAGACTGAAGCTTCCCTATATAGAAGTGTCTAAGCTCCTATTACAACTGGTAAAGATGAACAGACAGAGCACTCGAAGAATAATTTGGCTTACTCTTAAATAGGGTCAAGTGGTTGGTCAGTTGAGTCACTGCTGAGTTCCCTGCACTGTAACTTAGTGACCTGTGTGTAGACGTTGAGACTTGGGGTCTTTCTCCTGAGTGGATTCCCATCCCACAGGACAGCCAAATATCTCTGACAGTCCTGCACACACACCAACTACAAGGCAAAACACATCAGCTTAAACATCTTCCCTTTAGCATCTCTCTTCTGGAGACCACTGCTTCCACAACACTGCTGCCAGGAGCAAAGTCAGACTAGTCAAGGTCATACTACTTTCAGCAACTTACTAAAGCTCCTGGAAAAGTCAGTAGGAACTGGGTAGTGCTCAATTAATGCACTTGAACATTTCCAAGTACTTTGAAATCCACAGAAGAAAGGTGCACAAAATGAAGTAGCTTTATCCTCCTTTTCACCTCTGCAAAAGAACTATTTGCACATACAGTGCAATATGGTATTTTGGGAGTACTACTTCTCTTTGATGTAAATCCTTCATTTGTCAGTACCATAAAGAGAGACAGTCCAGAAGCCACAGTATGAATAAGAGGGAAGAGTCTGCCATGGAGTCAAAACCAGGGACGTTAACTAAGGCTGGCAATTTGTTACACTAGGAAACCTGGAGCGGGGTGGCAATGGCTGTGTGAACATGGCTTCTGTTCCTACTATGCTTGGTGGGGAAGATCAGTGCCGCACCTTTCCTGAGGAAAATTACTATAACAAAACATTTTCTCAGTTTTCCCCGTACTTTCTCTCCCTTAAACCCTGATTTTTAAAATTGTAAAAAGCTCCAATGCGAGCTACCTTGAGAAGTTTTCAGGAAGGCTTCCTCTAGCAATACTGCCAAGGAATTTTGTTGTGTAAACACCACTTACCCTATCGAAATCACTTCTCCCTAGAGAAATTCCCATTTTCTGACTTCTAAGCAGCCTCTTTTAAGAACCAGAAATTTAATAACACTAGGCTTTAAGGCTGGCAAACTTTTAATGCCAGGCAGTCTGATTATTCTTTCCATGATTATTGGGAATATCTGCTTCAACAACAACAAAAATATACAGCCAGCATATGTCTCTCAGAATCTCAGACCATACTCTGCTTCTTCCCTTATGTGCCCTTACCCAGCTGCAAACACTTCCAGCTTTGCCTCTAAACACTTGAATGATATTGTTACGTGCTGTCAATATATAACCTGTAGCAACTGGGAAATAAAAATACATCCTAAAGTAAAAGGAATTGAAGACTAAAAAAAATAAATTAAAAAAAAAATCCAGTGGATATTGTTCAGATTGCATTATTCATTTTCTTACACAATTCAATTAAATTAAGAAAAACACCTTTGCTTTTCCCTTTTAACTTACCAGATGGCACCTTACCATTTATATTCTATTACACGTTATTGGAAAGCCTGTGGCATTTGGGGTAGCACAACGTACACGCAACACTGAAACCACCTGAATATGCACTGAATATGCAAATACTCAGATTCTATACAGATAGCTATTGGGTGATGTAAAACTTAATTTAAAATATTAGTAAATCTAACCTTGTCAGCTAGAGACACAAACAGGTTTGGGTTTTTTTCCCCATTTAGAAAAAGGAAGTGGAGACAGGACTAAAGGTTAAACTCTTACCTTCTTGCACAAACATTACATTTAGCAGCTATGACAAGTCCAAGACTGTACTTCACTAAATGCCATTATCCTGTCTCAGGCTACAGCAGCCAGAAAGATTCAGCCAGGATAATAACAGGTAAGAGAGAAGTGCTGCAGTCAACATCTATGGACCAAGAGAGATGAAACAGATGAAGAACAAGGAAGGGAAACTAAAAACAGAAGGAAACAAAGCAGAAAAGAGAGGGAAGTGAAAGGAAAAAACTCAAGGAGCAGCAAGAGGTGAAACAGACAGGATTAGAAAAGTGACACAGGCAGGGTGGAGAAAGGAGAGAGGGATAAAACCTTCACTAATGGAAGCAGCACTTTTTAGTAGACATTAATTTAACAGTTACTTTAATGGTTGATACTAGCTGTATGTCAACTTGATTGATGCGTTGTCACTTTGATAGTTAAGATTATTGGTAGAGCTGCAGAATTGATGTATTATTACTTTAATTCTTCATTTGGGGGCTTTATTAGGGCATATGGGAATTTAAATTGAATAACTAAAGAACCTGAATTGATTCACTGGAGTCTGATCCCAGCATAGACACAAGGGTGTCTAGTGCAAAAAGAAAAGGCCTATGTGAAGGCATTGCAGAGGTTTCAGATATGGAGACTGGTCTGCACTTTTAATAAGAATACCTTTCTATACTGACATGACACATCCTATTGGGAACCATTACAGAATGACCAGTAAGTTACAACATGCATTCAGTTACTTTCTTGTTATTTGCAGGGTCTCCTCCTTTTTTCTGTCAAGCCACAGCCTATCTAAGGCTGAAAGCCCTGCAGAGCAGAGACAGTATCTATAAAATAACCAGGATACAGTGGAATAGATTTTAAAATTATTTAAGGAAATGTGACTTTTCCCATTGGAAATCAGCAATTAGGTTTTCAAAACGCAACCCCTGTAAGCTCTTCCCAAGCTTCCAACATTATCTGTATGATCGTATGGGAAAAAGAGTCTTACAGTTGAAACTTTTATCCACAGCTGCCAAAGAGCTGAACTCTCTACTTGTTCTTGGACGACCCAACCCTCTAATTGAAAAACAGAGACTGTAATGCACCAAAACCCTGGTAGCTTTGCCATAACTTCTAGCGATCTCTTTGCCCAAGAAAAGAATCCTGCCATCGCTCTCATGCAAATGGGTGTCCCAGAAGCAACTCTTGCTTGAAAGACTTTTTTATCCCATCCCATGCCAACACAACGGGTGTGCAACCCTCGCTGTTCTGTGTTAGAAATGCCTCTCTACTGTGCATTGGATCTTTTCCCCCCCACACGGGATTTTTTTTCTGGTACACAGTTTTATGTCTGCTGAAGATCCCTATCAGTCGTGGTTTCAAAAGCTTGGATTAAAATAACTGGTGTTAGAGACTTTGAAAAGAGCAATCATTTAGCTAATTCATCTTCAAAAGGTTTCCCAAAGGTTTCCCACCTAACTCGATTCAGCCATGATTTACCTGCAAGGTGCCACTAACAGGAAACATGATATTGTGAAGGGGGGATCCTAGTGGGGACCTCAGATCACCTTATGCTGAAAAAAACCCAGAACTGAAGTTTGGACAAGGCTTACTGTTTACCTGGAAGAGGCAGAGAATGGGAATGTCCTATTCTCTGTCTGCTTTAAAATAAGCATCACAAACATAGGGAAGGAGATGTCCATTATCTGTGCCATTTTGTTGTTACACATACTAAAAAAACCCAAACTAAATTCTGCTGAGTTTCACATTTGTTTCAGCTCATTAAACAAATTAGGAACATCCTACTGGGGTCGGGAAGGACAGGATGAAAAGATTTTCATTTATGAGAAAAACTTTCCCGCACACACTTTTGATCCAGTGCTAGCACAGTTAAGAGGGTGCATTTGGGGAAATACAGGACACGGTTAGTTTTTTAATGCCTGCAGGTTGATGTTTTCCAGCTGGTTTAGACTGTATAGTTTTCTCTTTTTCCTGCTGGATGTAAACTTGGAATTTGGAATAATCCTCCTTTACTAGACATCCAACCAAATACTGTCCCATGTGGTACTTGAATGACCAGGCAGTATATCCACTAAGTGCATTTGGTCACGCAGAATTAAATCCCACTTTCCCTCTGGAAAGCACATATCAGATTTCTGACCTGGCAGCACTCTAGAAGCTAACAATGGATGAGAAGAAAACAGGCATCACTGCAGAACTTCCCATTTCTTTAGAGGCCAGTATGCCTCTTACTACCCCCCTGCATCTACACAGACTGAAAGACTGAAATAATGGTGTCAGTACTCCCAAGGTTCTTAGGGATGTAATTCTCAGATCACTCTGAATCCCCCAGTCTGCATAAAACTTGAATGAAGATTTGGCCAAACGTAAGAGTCCTCTGGTTTTTAGTAATGAATGTAGCTTTTTATCAAGGTCTTGCAACAAACAATGGTCTTACTGTGCTGCTGCTATGAATTAATTTCTGCTTAGAATTATTATTAAATGGCATTTAAATTAAAAAAAAAAATTGCTGAATTTGTCCAGGCTCTGTTGAAACATTCCATACCATCGCCTTCTTACAATAGGAATTTCTTTGCAATAGGAAGAAACTACACTCTAACACCATCTTCTACATCTTCAGAGTATGTATTCCAGTAGTCACTGGCACGAGGTTTAGAAACTAAACCTCTTCCTATCAGGTTGAAGTGCCTGTGCAGTTGCTAAAGAGTACAGCCATGGAAGCTCACTGAGGAGGAACATGGGAACACCCATGAACATGGGAATCACCTTCTAGGTGTTCAGATGTAAACTATATTTGACTTCACAGAAATTTTTAAACACGGGGCTTCATTCTGTACCTCAGTGAATATTCCATGTTCTACAAGTACTTATACGTATTAAGGCACCCTTTGACCCAAGAAGTAAACACTCCCTTTTCTCTCCAGTGATCACCTGATTTACCTGGAGCTCTGCTTACTTGAAAATCCTTAAACAGAATTGATTTTTTTTTCTTTTAAAGAAAAGTCCATGTGTTACCTTACGACGACAGTTCACAGTAAAAAAAAAAAAATACAGCTTCATAAGCCAAGATGGTTTTCTCTGTCGCTGAATAGCCTTTCTTGCTACTACAGATATTTAAATACTGCTAAAAGATTGGACCAATTGAAAGTATCTACTCACCAGAAATCAAAGACTTTGCCTCATGGTGCTAAGTAGCTTCTGCATACCAGAAATCTTCTACATCACCAACTGTGTGCTATCGGCCACATTGGCAGAATAGCAGTTAGGCTTCTATTTTTATCCAAAGCCATTTTAGCAGTTTTGTCAATTTGTTTTTTATTGCTTTGTATTTACTCAAGCAGTACTTACCGTCTTCAAAAATTGCTCCTGTCTGAAATGATAATTCAGAGCTATGTTCTGCTTCACATGGATAAACTGCTCTTGCTTTTCGGTGGACAATGCTGAAAAATGAAATGATGAGTTATAGTCATTTTTTACTATTATGAAGACACTCTCTCTCCATTCTCATTTGGAGATGACTAAAACTTTAAACACAATCTCACATGCATCATTACAGGCTTATAATTCATACACACAAATGCCAGCGCTGAAGCCTCACAGCTTACTGTTGGCATTTCTGAATATCACACTCCCAACTTTATGCACACTTATTTTTATGATAAACTTGAACTTCAACTGCAGTTAAAATTTTGCCAAGTGCTAATCAGCAATGAAATCAATAGTAGGCAAAGCACGCTATACTTAATTCATAGACTGATCATCATTGCACCTTCTGAAATGTACCTTCTGAAACACTTCTTCACGAATCTTGCAGTTCAGCTTTTCACTACCACTGGATAGAATTCGCTTTTTAGATTTGTTTACACTGTGACATTACCAGACTACTGAAGATACTGTTCTGTCCTAAATGCAACGGTTCAGGCAGTCTTTCAGAGGTGTTCTCAGGATGCTCAGTAATAAGCCATCAATATGAATTTGTCCAAAGTATTCATTTCTCCGAGTACTGTAAGCAGAGGTCTTGGAACATGTAAATATTTTTGGCACATCTTACTTATTCATGCCTTTGTGAACTGACAGTTTGCTGCTGCCCATTGATGCTTTGTTTAGATGTAGCACCCATACCATGAAATCATCTTCAGTGGAGCCCATGCAACAACTACACATAAAACATTGGGAAAGATTCTCCTTTCCCCAAGGAACTTACAGGCAAACAGACAATCCAGTTCTGGTGCAAAATGTGATCAGTCATGAGAAACAGATTCTGTTACGAAGTGTTGGAAAGAGTTTATGAATGTACCCAACTACTTTAATTACAAGAGCAAATATTATAAAACTTGAAGGCAAAAGCTAAGATGGTGAAAACCTTCAAAAGAAAAAGTAAAAATACTTCAAAAGATGGACAACATGGAAGGAAGCAGAAACAGGATGGAAGGAAAGCAGGCCAAAAAGAGTGAAAGAAAAGAATGAAACCACAGAGGTAAAGACATGGGCAAGTCTTTCAATGCCAAGAGGGCTAGGCTGAGAAACTTGACATGGGTGGCTATGGAAAAGAAAGAATCCGTATTTTAAAAGACACTGCAAGAGAATCACTGCAGTAGAGAGACACTGTGAATTTATCACCCAAATCAAAGTCTGCTTATATTAATAAACAAGCCACTGCCTCAACCTGGGTGCCTTCTACAGGGAAGGTGTTCAAAGGAAAAATAAGACAAAGTAGATGGTTATTTTATTCTGTCAAAATAGCTAAGGTTGCATTTCTTGATTTGAGATCATCATTCACATACTGCAGAAGACACGAATTAGCTGTTTTTAAAAAGATACAGAAAAAAAGGAGACAAGTAAACAACCAGCAAAACTTGCAATGCACATCCTACCTTTCCACTGCTCTGTCACTGCCAGCAGCTGGGTTCAGGAAGAGGAAAGTGGATGGTGCAGTACCTGTGGCAGCTGGGTTAGCAGACGGAGTATTCAGCCACGAGACCATCGATGGGCGGCTTTGACCAGGACTAAGAGGAAATACATTCAAGGTAGAATTAACAAGGTGAATACAATTTCTTTTCATACCAAAATGTTTGAATCTTTATAACTAGATAACTAATTAGATCCTCAAATTCAAAGACAATCGCAGACATGGCCATGGTATTATTCTGCATTTCCTCCTTGAAAGTATTTCTCATACTTACCTTACATCCTAAGCTGAGTTACCTGAGATGTATGATGTAACCAATAAAAAGACAAAATTCCACATTCCTTCTCTCTAATAAAGACAGATACAAGAAACTGCATATAGCAGGCTATTATTTGAGCTGCCACTTTGCCTTTACAAGTTCTGATGAATCTATTTAAAAATCTTCTCAGTGCTGTTCTAAGGCACGTACGGCTGGGAAGATTTCAGATGAGGCTGCAGCTATTACAACACTGGGATCACGATGCTGGCTCTGGATCGAGGTCTCATTCGCATAACTGCGTAGATACTGCCTCAGTGGCTGCCCTCATAAACACCCTGTTCAAATACGTATTAAATTAATGGCTCAACACATAGATGCCACAAGAGGAGAGGGACATAGCAGCCAAAGTTAAAACTTTTATTAGTCGTTGAAAAACATTAGAGAGTCCTCCCCAACATAAAGGATGTTCCTAATTTTACACCCTGAAGAACTAAAGAGTTCCAGCACTGGAAGATTTTCTTTCACTGCATGGACAAAACAAATAGTCCAAACATTTAATGTCAGCATATCTTTGGAACAAAGAGAGAGATTTCAAGCAGTTTCTAAGCAGAAACAGAATTAAAAAACAGATTTACACAGCAATCATAGCTCAGAAGTACAGACTTCACAATACAGAATTTATCAGTTTGTTTTATTCCACGAGCAACCTCAGCATAAATCTGCAAAGCACCACCAAAATCTGGGAATACAGTCAAGAAGGTTTGGGGGGGTGAGGGGTGTAAATGCACACTTAAGCAAGGTGGATTGACCAAAAGCAAAAAAGGGAACAGTAATCATCACAGTTGAAAATTAATTAAAAAAACAAAACAAAAACCAACAGGAAAACTAACTTATATTGCTGATTTTAATAATCTTGTGCACTGGAATATTTAACTTCTAGAAGAAACAATCAATACTGTTGGTCTGCATAAAATGTTTTACAACCAAATTCAACTTTTACCACCTGATTCTCCTAGCCAATATATCTCACAGTCATTCTAGCCATTAGTTAAGCAGACATTTATTTTTATTATTAATTTTTTAATTTAGTATATTATAAAGTGGTGAATGGCACATTCCTTATTTAACAAGACAGTAGTTTTTCCTTGGGAGCTGTCTCAGGCAGGATTTGGATGCAAACTGGAATTCAGAGTGTATCAAAACACCATTTTACAGTTAATTCCACTAATAAAAATGAAACTGAAATGTGCTGGAATCATAACCAGAGGGTTTATCAAAACATGCTCTGCTTTCAAAACTACCAGACTCACCAAATAAAGGAAGGAATCATCTGTAGTAAACTGAATGAAAAGCTGGATTCTGCTGACTAGAAACGTTTTTCATGGTTAACTTTGGGAAGAGGACATTTAGTCTGCTTCACCGCTTCTGAATCTTCCACTACACAATTATTTACATCTTCCAGTAATTACATACCTTTGAAGACTAGCACCTACGTAATTTTGGCTTATACTTTTGCTTGAACTTGTCCTCTTCATTTTTATTTAATCATTGAAAAATTTTCGTCAGTTAAAAATGTTCAACTAAAAGTGACTCCATTCAGAGAAGAAAATAGAAAGTGAACACCAGTAGTATTTTCTTTAAATACTGAAGATAAAAAATTTCTCAATCATGCTGGAAGGCTTATAAAAGTTTGCTAGAAAGCAGACTATTTCTCCCTCGTTCTGCACAGAACGTATACGTGCAGAATTAATTTTAATTCAGCAACAAAGAAGGTGAACCTAAGACAAAAGTTTTTCAAAAGTGAATTAAAGTATCCTCCTTGCATAGACTAAACTATTATATCTAAAACAATCCTGACATTTAATCCTTGTGAACAATCCTTGTGCTCTTATTTATTCAATTCAAATCAATTCCAACATTAAGATTGATGTCGAGCTCAGTTCTGAAACCTGTAGAACTACAGTAAATAGAAAAATAATATTCCAATTGCCAGAAGAGTATTAAAATGCCTCTAATGCAAACTAATAATGATTCAAGAATATTCTACCAAGTGGTCTCCTCTAGTGCCTCTGATGTGCGTTGTTTGGTTTTCAACAGCAAATAATAAAATCTTCTATTTAATATTTCACTGAAACATGCATCATATTAAACTATGCAACTTATTTGATCAGCTCTAGAACAACACCCATCACTCTGGTGTAAAACTCGGGGTTAATGATTTCAAACCAATTCTCAGAACAGAGAAGACACGAACGATACCCTCCAATCCAGGAAAGAAATGGTCATTCATAAGAATAAATACTAGATGGTTTCTCTCTGAAACAAAATGTTCAAATCCATGTCATGGCATGTTTATTTCTGAAGTTACGGAGACTGAACAAGATGGGTAATCCATCAACTAGTAAGACTACACTGTCCTTTACCAGGCAGCACTATGGAAAAGCACATAGAAACTGTCAGGTTTTCTCTGAATTATGAGCCACTCCAATGGTCCTAGTGGAAAAATGCTCCAGAAGCACAGGTACGTGGAGCACTGGGCTGTTCCCTCCCCCACTTTTTGATGAATTCCTTTAATACATTTCAGCAAAAGCAAAAGCACTGCAGCATGGCTCCTGAATTCGATTGTCCCTTTCAACTGCTGGTTACTGAACAAGGGGAAAAAAATCCAACATTTTTCAATAGCAAAAGTTTAATCATTTCATCAATTTAATAGATTTTAAAATTAATCACAATCTAGAATTTCAGGTGGTTTTGGTTTTTTTTTTTTTAATTTACTGTACTTGTCTATCTCAGGAACCATTTAATTATTAATAACGGGTTTTATTCAATAGGAAAAATTAGTTCCAATGTTGTGCTGTGTAAGCAACAACCAGCTGGATTTTAATTTATTTTTTTGAGTCTGGAAAAGATTCTTATGATAGCAAAGTTACCTTTCTATAAAGTTTTGCATATCTTGTGTATCAAGATGGTGATATATTAAAAATCATCAGGTACCTTATCATCCAGTATCTCAACAGTAAGACAGTATGTAGAAGAAATCTTTTTTCCTAAGGGCTAAAACAATTTCTTGTGGGGAGAAAAAAAATTGCCAGACACAACCACCTCTCTTTGAGAAAAAAAAATGCTATTGTCTGGCATAGTGAACATTGGGAGAAGGGAGGAGGGGGAAACGGCCTTACTGAAAATAAGCTAGAGATTTTGTACTGATATTCAGAAACAAACTCCTGAAAACAAGATTTTATTGGATGTTTATCTGGCTGGTTCCTAAGGTAACGCAGCTAAAGAGCAGCCTCTTATCTTGAGAGCGAGGAAGAGACTCTGTGAAAAGAGTCTACACTTGCAACTCTTGAGGAAAAAAGGGTTGTTTCATAGACGAGTTTGGCAGCCCCATGGCTGTCGTATCGCACTGTCTGGCTGACAAACTCAACGAAAGTGCTCTTAAAAGGTTTCATTATAAGACAACACAGTATATCAAAAGGTGTCGGCTATTTCTGATTCCATATGCAATCCAATACTCTCCACCCCCAGATAATGATCTCCCTGCATGTTAAAACCCCTATGTCTTGGTGAGGCTGGGGCATGAAAAATACATGGACAAAAATTCTAGAAATTGTCATAGCTGCAGCAAAGCTGGAGACAAAACAGGACAGAATTTCCTCATCCATGTTCCCTCTGCAAAGAAATTCCACCCCCAAAATCTAAAGTATGTACCATGCACTCAACATTCCTGCGCCCGCATTTACACAGAACCCACCAGCCAGCACTGGAAGAGTGGTTTTGCTAAACTTGGACTGTGAAGCCTCCAGGAAGCAGCTAACACATTAGTGAAACGATCTTTCACACCAGTCTGGTAAATCTGAAGCTAATGTCTGCAGCAGCTGTCCTAAGCTAAAGCATTTTTAAATGATCATTCAGACAAAGCAAGAATGAAGTATGTACATCTATAAGCTTATAGTGCACTGCTGGTCCATTTGGGGGGTGGGGGAAATGAGGGGGCCGTGGTCCCTGGAATCTTGCAATGAAAAGAAAAGAAAAGAAATTAGAAACTTCAGCTCATCATAGTGGTTGCATCCACACCTCTCCCTGCTCTGAGCACGCAGACCGCTTACCCCGCGCTCACACGGCAGCGCTGCTGTCAAGCCCAGCTGCTTAGCCCACTGGAAGACAAGGAGATGGCAAAGTCTATTTTGTATGAACCACATGACCAAGTTATATTATGCCTGTTTCAAAGGATCTGCAAAATGAGAGCTATTGCTCTGCTTGCATAACAAAAGGGTACAAAAAGAAGTGCCTGCTCCGCAAACCCACTCTCAAACTGCTGAGTCACTGAAGAGGTGGCAGCTGAAACAAAAACAAACTGCAAAATAAGCACAACGAGCAAAGAGCTCTGCTACATACCTGGGCTGTGCCTTCTGCAGCTGTTAAAGCACCTTCTTTTGATAAGATGACATTAGATATTATACAAAGTTTTCAAGACACTGAAACTGAAGTCACTCATCATTTATGCAAAACTGCAAATTCACACTGCTGCCAGAAAGTACAAAAAGAAGCTATTTCAATTTTGAGGAGACTATAGATGCAGTCTACTGATGTAGGTATAAAAATTCATTCAGCAGTCAAACAAAATTAGTAACATTTTAGCATTCGGAGAACCAACAACGAAGAACTGCAAGAGAAATGAAAGCAAGCCTGGATTATTTCCTCTGCCGCTGGCCCCTTGCATACTCCCGAGAAGCCATTTATATTGGTGCTTTTATTTGTCCTCCAGGTTTTGAGTATCTTCAGTATCTGTCACGTCGGGACTGTATCTTACATGCTCTCACAGCAGCATCCAAGGTGGGATTTAATTTAGAACTACAAATCCTACTATTCTGAGCCCAGAAATGTAACTGCTTTAAGGTATGCATCCTCCTCACGTACACACTCAGTGAAGGGGTTTGAGGCACAGGATGCTTTCCACCCACTCCAGTTGCAAAATCCCAAAGGTTTAGAGAGGGAAGGAGAAGGGGGCAAGATAAACAGATAGTCAGACAGTATCATCATCTTGAGGAAGGCTACTCCGCATCCTGCACCACAACTCCATCCAAAGCAATCATCAGAAGTCACCATGTCCCAAGTTCCCTAAGAAACCCAGAGACACTGCAGTCTCAGATCCTCAGAATGAACTCTCCAGCTGAGGAACAAGACATAGTTTTCATGACCTGAATGAAGAAGAGATCATGCAGATCATGCAGATAATGTAGGGGACTTCCAACCAAAAAGGAAGACTCTGACTCAATTCTGAAAACCCAGCACTGGGAGGGGTAAGTCTGCAAGCTCTGCAGATAAGCTGTGGCATAGGGCATCGTACCGCAAGCACAAATAGATCTCATGACAACAATGGGCCAGTTACAGTAACAAATCTTTCCTTATCACAAAAAACTCCTCAGAAAGATTAATTACAACGCATACCAAGTCCAGGGAATACCAAGCATTAGGTTTTTTTGGTTCATTCTGAGGTCAAGTGAAAGCAGACACAAGGCAGTCCACAGTGTTTTAGGACACGATTTGTAATCCACCTTTCAACAACTGAGACATTGTGCTAAGGGAAACCTGCACTAACCCATGGGAAACCTACACTAACCCACAGGAGGTGAGCTGCTGTTACAGCCAGCACTCCGGGAAAGGCTGAAGGAGACAGACCTCCTACCAATAAATGGTTCTGGCCCACAGGAAGTCAGTGAAGAGCTCGATGAGCACCACCATCCCGATTACTGACCGTTAAGATGAATGGAAGTAGTCCTTACTCTGAAATTCTGGAATCGCTGCAGGCAGCTTGAGTTTGTGAACAAGACAATTCAATATTCTCAAGACCAATATTAAGCATGTTCTCCTTTCCCTCTAAGATAATAGAAAGTGGCTGCCTTATGACCCCTTCTGCTAGGTTTAGAGGAAATGGTCTCGACAGCTGCAGGGAAGGATCTCTTACCAAAAGCAGCACCTCAGAAAAAAAGAATGGTCAGTGATGTTAGCACGCAGACACGTACAACACCAGACATGGGAGCAGGAGAGTCCAATACCTAACCTAGATATAAAAAGGTAACACCCCAGTCAAAAAAGTCATAGGAGGTGCAGACATTGGAAGGAGATGGAAGTAAGGCATGCCCAAGCCTTATGCAGATTCAGATACTCCAAATGCAGCGGGAACTGAATGTGCACAGGCCAAACAACCAAAACAGACTAAGTAATATTTTCCCATTTCCACTCTATGTTTTGCCCTCACCTATTGTGAAGCAGATTCCTTCTGGTGACACCTTCACATGAATACTTTTCCTTACCAACACTGCCAACTGACTGCCTGTTGGCACAGAATCTGCAGGGAGCAGCAACCTGCGGCAGCTTCCCGAACAGAAGAAACAGTAAAAATATTACTAGGAAAGAGAGAGAGAGGAAGAAAGCACAAATCCATTCACCATGAGAAATTAGCAATAACCTTTCCTCATATTAATCATGGTTTGAAGCAGCTCTGAAGGAAGGGCAAAAGGGTGGACTGTGGGGTCTAAACTCCCCAGGTAACTTGCAGTTACAGGGTAGACAACAGTTTGGGGGGAAACTGATGGCTGTGGACAAAAAATGGTTGGACATTTGCTTGGTTAGGGATGGCTGGGTTTTGCTTTTGGATTTTTTTTTTAAATTCAGGTCAGGATAATATTATGGGCAACTTGCAAAATACAGCTATTCTGTATGGAGGGAATAAAATGCTACAATACATGACCTACTTGTTAAACCCAAAGCACAACATCACTGTATTTGTACTTTACAAAATTTTGTACTGGCAAATTCCTGAAACAGAATATTGCTTATTTTCCAGTGTCTCAAATAGCAGAAGATACAGATCGAAGAAAGCTCCTAAAGAATACCTACATGGCTAACTCCTTCTCATCTAGAAGACACTGCTTACCTTCAGAACACCAGCTATGGTGGCAATGTGAATCAGAAGGAATGTGCAAGGTGCTGCATGCATCTAACACAGAACATTTTTTTTTATTTTATTTTTTTTTTTCTCCCCAGAACCAATTGTGGCTTTAAGGGAAATAATAAGCATTTTGAGAATGTACTGCTGGTGAAACTATACCAACATCAGTCCCAAAACACTCTGAAACGTGCTCTCCTTACAGAAACAGTAACCACCTGGAGCTCTGTCAGAGCAAAGTGGACTTTGCCAGTAGTTCCAGCAGAACCTGAGGACGTTAGATGGCTGCACAATGTTAACTCTGTAGCTTGAGGACAAATGTGTATAGACACTCAAAAGCAGAGGGGAAAAAGAAAGAATGTAAATGCTTTGGTTAACATTAAACTGAGATTGTCATTGCTTCGCGGCTTTAAAGGGAGACCAAGGGGTGAATGCTCTATCCAGCTCACTACCGTAATTACCAGGTAATTTCTGAGATTAAATCATGCTAAGCATCCTTGGATAGAAGGGATTTTCAGTTCATACAGGCTTATGACACAATAATCCATCAAATAGAACAGGTAATATGCCCATCCTAGGCTAACTGGAGTTTGAATCCTGTATCTACACAAACTACTCTGTAACTTTGTGATTGACAGGGGAAAAAAGCTTTCTATGTTCTACCATAGTGTGTATGTAAAAATAACATCTATTTATTTTTAGTATTTGGCTCTATCTGGAAGTGTTAAGTTAAAAATATCTCAGGAAAAAAGGTTGAGAAAAGTTGAGGGTGCAAGACAAACTTAGAACAGCAAACTTGAGTCTCCACTGAGAAGCATCCCTGCCGTGGGCAGTAAGAGCCAACCATCACCCAACTCTCTCTTCACCCCTACAGCAGCACAAGACAAGCCAGGGCATATGTCTGATCCACACAGAGCTTTCAAAGAAAATCTAGCATCAGGCAGACACACACTTACAGACACGCAAACCAACAGCTTAGCAGGGCCTCCAAATGGCACATATGTGAAACATCACCTTCCAGTTACACCGTATGCATAGCACATCTCTAAATACTGACATGACAATTGAGCAGTCGGGGCTTTGTGAGACATTTCCAATCGGTGGTATAGCCCTTATCAGTGGGATTGCTCTCTGGCCTTCTCTCACCACTCTGGCCGTGCATCCCCCTCCTAGTGCCAGCAGGAGATGAAGGTGTCTTTGCCTTTATTTGGTGCTCCTCTCGCAATGCTGGAAGATATAGCTCCTTTTGTTTTCAAAGATGGGATGAGGAAAGGGCACGCATCACAAAAAGCTCTGCCACAAAGCATCGTGGTGACAACAGCTACTGCTCATGAGAAAACAAGCTTCTCCTTTCTTGAAAACAAATACCACAAAAAGTGTTCTTGCTATCCATCATGGGTTCTTGCTTAAAGCAAACTACTGGTATAAACAAACCTTGGAGTATATGGCATATCTTGACCCACAATGCAACACCCCTCCCCCAGGAAACAATGCTAGCAATTCTACCACAAAGAAGTCACCATCACCTTGTTGACTACATAACTCCATAGTGATCAATCTCCTACAAGTAACACCCATGTGTTATAAACATCAGCAGAAACCTGAGAAACCAGATCCTCTTGTATTTCCATCTCCCCTAGACTCAGTATGGTATTTACTGTAGGTCAGTGAAGACCTGCAATACCATTTAAGAGAGGATACCGAGACTTTAAGAATTGGTTTTGTTCCAGTTTGGCACAAAATGCAACACATTTTGAAATCCTGCACAAAGATAAAGGATTGTTCTCCCCCTAATTCTCAGATAGTCCAGTTTCTTAGAATAGTCTACGACCAAAGCAGAGTTCAACAGCCAATGCTACGTTTGCTAGAGCCGTGAGAGCTACCACAGCTAGTCAACCGCTGCCCTTGCCTGCTCACAGGACCCCACGATGCACAATGACTGCTGAAGTCCACCAAGTACATTCCATGTACATTGTTGACATCTACCTCTGCCAGTAACACCGTGGGGATGTTTTGGGTTTGGTTTTGGGGTTGTGGAAGTTTTTTTTGTTAAGACAAGGCCCCCTGAGTCACCAGAACAAGAAGGGGTGAGAAAGTAGAGGAAAGAATGTACCATTCACAGACTACTCTCTGTCACTGTCCAGACTTGTTGCAGAGGTAGCTCTTAAGCAAACTTCACAGACAGGTAAGTAGAAGAAACAAACTGCTTTTGACAAATAATCTGGATGCACATACCATGCATTTTCTCCCTTCCAAACAGAACTGTTTAAGTACTGTTTCCAACTGAGCACAAAACCTCAAGCCATCAAACAAATTTTCCAAAACAGCAGTGTAATTTTCACTAAAAATTAACAAGTGCACAAAATGCAATGGTCCTTCAAATACCTGGAGTTCCCGGACCCTCTAGGTAAAACCACCACTTCCTTCTATTATTCTCTGAAGTGACATTAGCAATGTTCTGCTAACCCCGTGCCCTTTAATTAGCTGTGCTTGCTTTCCAGTTTTATACCATCCACAGTGTGTTTTCCACACATGCACCTCATTTCATCAAATACAACATGTTAATCCTACTCACCGTGAGTGGACAGTATGAGAGGAGAAGGAAAGAGTAACTTTAGTCCTCCACTGAAGAAACATCATTTATATAAAATACCTCTAAATGTGGAATTCTTGCAACACATATGAGAAAGTATTCTTCTAGGTAATAAGTACTCTAATGAGCAGTTAATTATTTGTGTGTTCATATAGAAACATAAACCCATCATATGGCTATCTATATATTCTCATGTGTTACACACACTTAAACACATATTTCACACACTTGCTTCATCAACAGAACAGGCTACCCAGAATACCATTATGGAAAATATTTGCAATAAATCTTTTCTCCTGACCTGCTCCTTCCATCTTATTGGCAATGAAGGGTGGAAAACATTGTCTTGATATATTAAGTTTTGTATGAATAGCAAACCAGAGAATTCAGTTCAGGTTCAACTTATGTTTTAAAGAACAAGTTCAGGTTTTTGTGCATCAAACTTGAATATGTATTACAGAGATAGGACTAACATTGTAACATCAGTATTTGCTAAACAGAAGTCATGCTCAAAACTGAACATCTACAGAGTCTACTGAAAGTGACCGGCTGCAGTTTCAGTGCAAAACAGGCACTTAGTATGTGAAGAAGAGATTAACAACAATAATGTTCTTGGACAAGAGCATGTGAGCATACACTCATCATAGTGTATTTATCCAAACCCAGAATTTGACCTTAAATCTTAATAGCCCTGCATCTAAGTGTAACTTAACACTACATTGAAATAAAACCAGGGTAAAAACATCGTAAAGAGAGTAACGTAGAAATTTGTTACCTAAATAAATAAAAAAAATTAAAGTTTTCTAACATGTTACAATAAAATGCACTAGGTTTCTGTACAAAAAAAAAAAAGAGTATGTTTCCTACAGCTGTTCAAGTAGCCTCTCAGTTCCACTACAATATATAAACACATACATTTTTGTAGCAGAAAACAGCAAACACAGTTATATGTAATTTCCAAAAATCACTGGCTTGCCACCAAACTGAAAAGAGAAATGTGTTTCATATGCACAATCATACTAGTGGAAAAACTGTAACTTAATATTTAGGTTACTCACAGGTTTGTTGTCCAACCTGCAAGATCTCCGCTGTCCATAATAAGGTGATTCCCGTCCAGGAGCCTGGGGGGGCTACTAGAGAAGGCAGGTGTTGGAGACTGGGAAGAAAGAGAATCCATGCTCCCAGTTGGGGTGTCCTCTCTGGGAGAGCTGTGACTGTCAGCTAGAAAAGAAAGTACAAGTCAGAAGGATATGAAAAGATTCTGCTCATGAGCCAAAGGAGCTGCTTTGGTATCGATGTCCTGAAATATATACGAGAAGAAACCTTATTGTGGCATCTTCATAGGATATTCTGGAGGACAAGCAATCCCCACCACTTCCCCAGAAGGTACCACTGCACCATTTCCCCCAGCACTATCACCAGGCTATCTTCACAAACATAACGTATTCCCAGTCCCCTTTTCAACACGTGTTTTATGTGGATGAAATGATAGATTTTGGGGAGCTAGACAAACACATCACTTCAGATAACAAAATAGTTTAGGCCATATGGATTTGCGTGTCTCTAAAAACACAGTCTCTAAAAATAATTTAATACACATTTGAGGAAACGATTGCTCTCAAGTACCATAAGCACAATGCTATCAAACATGAAACAATGACATTTGGAAAGGTCAGGATAAGCAGGAAATCTCTAACAAACATGCAATACCCAAGAATCGAACTTTTATTACTCCTTTTGACAGTGTAACTTTTAAGAGAACTCTCTGTATTCTGGTCTACTATTTGTTTCCATAGGCTACTCTTATAATATCACTCAGGAGGCAACACATTCAGAGAAGACTGCTTAAGAAAACATTAAAGGAACACCATTCCTACCCCATGGACAGCAAGCAAAATTTACCAGTGTGACAGAGCTCTCAGTGCAAACCGTGCTGACACATCCAGCCAAACAGCACGTTCTTCACTGGAAAGCTAACAACCTTCGCCCACACAGCTTTTCCCTTCTAGATTTTTATTTAAACATCATCTGTACGTTTTATAACTTATAAAGGAGGTGTATGAAATGAGGATGACTGCAAACATTGATGTGTCCAGCACAACTAAGCTCACAGTCTGTGGGGTCTGTGGCTGTTTTCAGAATATTAATAATGAACAGTAATAAAGAGTGGTCATTTCCAGCCACCCTTTACAAGGCTCCCTGCATCCTTTCCTTCCATTGTCTATCCATTCTGCTCCCACTATCACCTGCAAACATGGCCCACAGCCCTCCTAAATAACAGCATCAGAAAAGTCTCACTAGAGTGGATTAGATACTGCTGACCTCACAGTCTTGGTAAAGAGAGTTCTGCTCGTTCGAGGCCAAAAGCTTTGGGTAGAAAATGAACAACCAAGTCCTAACACAGCATCACAATAATATGACAAAAAGCTGGTAAAATATAGTGCTTGCTTGACAAGGTCTATGTCTTATATACAGTCCTATACAAGACAAAATCCTGTACAATATTACTTTTTAAATCTAAACGAATTAGCATCTGCACAGTGAACAACTGAGCTTAATTCTACTCCATCAAGCCAAGCAGTATTGTTGCAATCTCCATAATTTATTTTTCTTCCTTAATTAAAAATACAACCACAATGAAATATGGACAATGAAAATAAAACTAAAAGAAAAAAAAATAATAAATCCTTCTCACCACTTTATTACTGCCTCAACCAGTTCAATTCCTTCTGCTTCAAGAGAAGGAATCTAACAGAGCACTCGCCCTCTTCCCCAACCATCTCATCCTCACCTCCTCCCTGCAACTCTCAAAGAACAGCTTCCCTGGAGAGTAAAATGACATCCAACTAAAAACACCGAAATGATAAAAGTGATCATCTGGAAATTTCTCCCTAAAGCAGCTGCTAATTTGAGGATCTAAATTAGCCTGTAGTAACAAAGTATGATAAGCTCCGAGGAGGAGAACATTAACCTGGGGGAGTGAGTCACTCACACTCCAGCCCAGTCGTGCTCACCTCGCACCTCCTCGCTGCACCCAGGCCACCAGCCTGTCACTCACGTCTACATGGCATGACATGAGAACCGTAGGAGTGTCAGGTAAAAACTAATTAATTGCATCTCATTTGCAGACATTATGTGTCACAATGATAAAGATCTGAGAGATTAGACACTAATTCTGCAATTTTACTTTATAAAGGAACTGAATTCTTTAAAACTAGACTTAAGTCCTTTTAATTCATCACAATTTCTTTTCAAAGTAGTAGTATTAATGTAGCCCAGATTATCAACTACAAACACTGCATTAGAAGGCCACGTTTACCTCAACTATTCCCATAGTATTACTAAAACAGCAGTGGAAAGGACTAGTCTGTTCTTTACTATCATGAATATGACCAACTCGCTGCACCTCCCTACAGAAAGCAGAGGTTTTTCTGTTGGATCATTTCTCAGAGCACATAGAAAAAGTAACAAACCAAAACCAAACCAAAACAAACACTTCAGTCACGCACAGTGGAGACCGCAGTATACAGGCAATTGCATTTGACATTATCATGAATGAAACTGCGTGTTAAATCTTTCCCCAAATTTTACTTCTTCCTTCCCTTCCTTCCTGAGCCAGTGTTTTCTCACGGTCAACACTCATTGCAGGCTCAAGAATAAGATTGGGTTTTGTACACTAAAAACAAATCGAATGCTTAAACAGGAAAACGCCTGGTAAATTCTGTGGGAATCAGTGAACACCCTCTAAAAATATGTTCAAAGATACTTCACGTTTCTGATGGATTCAATTATCTGGTTTTGTAAATAAAAAAGGTATTTGTAAACAATACCTTTCAGGAAAAGGCAGTCCTGTGTAACTGCAAAAGCAGGTGACTAATGATCATCCAGCACATTTTCACAACTGAAAACAATATATGCTCAAAATCTAAGTCTTCAAAATATAGCATCATTGCTCTAATTTCAACAGTAAAAAGATCTCACCCTGTATGTTGATGAAAAAAAGTTCTGCTAACTCCATAAATTATAGAAACTCCAGTACCTGGCACAGGCCATAGAACTGTATCTTGTTATCTCTCTATTAAGCTTAATAACCTGCTTTTGATTAACGCCCATCTCATGTTGGGCCAAGCTGTATCTTCCCAACAGTCTTTGTCTGAAGACATCAGCAGATGATAAACGTAATGGAGAATCAATTGGCTGCTAATTAACATACTCACTGATTAATGCATCTACCTTTACTTTGTTAGGATTTCTTTTCTGGCACGACCCATGTAATATGCATTGCTAGTAATTATAGTAGCTCTCATACCCATTTTTTGCGCTGTGTGAAGGTATTTAAATGATCTTTACAGATTTAACACTAAGTTTCTTACTGTAAGGGGTTTTGCAGTTTTGGAATCATGCACCTGTTTTATAAACCCACTACAATTTCCCAGAGATCTTTCTGGAGAGCATACATCAAATCTGATTTGATGGTTTTTTTGCCGTGGTCCCCTGAGTGCCACATGGAGTGTTAATTCCACGAATTACTCCTACTCATTAATCCCCTGTTTCTACATCCAAGGCCAGCACTTTTTTGCCACTGCTTTAAATTAATAGCTTATGATGAGCTGGTTCCCACTGTGACTAACAGACTTAGCAGTCACCATTTTTAAGGACATAGTCCTCCATGGGCTAAACTTTTCCTTTGAAATCTGTAAATTTACTTCTCAATACAACCAAGCTTATTTTTTGTTTGAACGGGCGCAGCTTCGCAGGCAACCACAACTCCTGTGTAACTGCCACTGTCATCTGCAATTCCTTCTAACTTTGTCCCGTATGGAAATAAATAATCAAGGATTTGTAGTCACCTGTCTAAATACTGCTACATTAGCATTCCCCAGCCTTCTTCAAACTCCTTCAGCATGCTACAAGATGTTATAAAAATTAATATTGCCAAGCCACACAACCCCATGACCAGAGGACAAGTTAGATGGCTTCCCATTATTCAAAATACCCTGCAACAGGCTTACTTGTGAAGATTTCTGCTTGATCCTGTTGATTATAAATCCCACATCAATTTTCACAGCTAAGTTCTTTCTAACAATTCTTCAAAACCTGTAACACACATAGACTGCCAACCATTTCCTCTTTTCCCCCTTCTTACTGCTTCCCTGCTTTTTGCTTTGCGGAGCCAGTGAAGATCCTAAGATGCTAAAGATTAAAAAGCCTTTAAAGATCTGACATGTTTTGTTAAACAGAGCATTAAGGACATTGCTAGAATGGAATCAGCTTTACAGTTTTCATTTTACCTCAGAATTCAGGAGCTCCCTAATACTGATAGTCTAATATTTTTACTGTTTCTCTCATCTCACTCGTCTTTACCTCCAACATTGTTCTCCAGTGAGCAGCATTCTCAAGTTTCCCACTTCTACAAAAAGGCTGACTGCCACATTGGACTGACAGGTCTTTTCAAACAGGAGCTCCAGAAATTTCCTATTCTTCTTTTCTACCACTTGAATTCTAATGAGCTTTTACACTATAAAAAAGGGAAGATGTGATTTCTTATATCATTCTTCGAGCATACAGTTTGGTGTTCTTGGTGCCTTCATTTTCTCTCCCTGAAAATGTCAATTCCCCTCCCTTTTCTCTCCCATTACATTCTTATCTTTGGGTGCCAAAAAATGCCAGAACAGATGAAGGACATGAGGGTTCTCAGTATGAAAGCAGTAAGTCTGTATGACGTCTCATAAATTTTTGTCAACACTCCAGCCATCAACTCTTCACCTTTTCTTCTTTATATTTGTGGGAAGCCTCTGAGTGCCTTCAGCTTGGCCATCTTTCTAGAGATGCCACCAAGCTGCTTCTACAATTCATCTCCTCATCCTACGCAAATAGGTGTAAGATCCAATTTTACTCTTAACAGTTAAAACTTGTTTCACATTCTCATCACCTTTTGCATACTATTTAAATTTTCTGACTGCTCTGATCCTTTTAAACTGTCATCTAAATTATCTTCTTGTTTCACTGTTCTAATCACAACACTCATCCAAGCCTTAGAGCACTCACTATGCCTCTGTTACAGAAACCCATGCTTTGCTGTTATGGCTGTTCATAGTTCAGACCAGCCCTAGCTAGAAAATAAAATAGCTTAGGTTGATCCTAACCATTTACTGCTTGTGTCTAGCTGGTACTACTTAACATTGGGTTTCTAACCCAAATACCCTTATTCCCCCAGCATGCTCTCTACCTCATGTCACCCTTTCTCATAATAAAAAATCCCCACAAGGTAAGAAAGTCCCTATGATAGATTAAGACTTACCTCATTTAGCTTCTCTCTAGCAAACACGTAACCCTCAATTCCTTTTCCCTTTTTTTTCCGGCTGAGCCTCAGAAGGTAAAGGTTCTTAGACCCTCCACACCAGAAAGCTGAACTCAGCTTCTACCTAACTGAGCACGACATGCCTCCTCGTTGCCATTTTTTTCTCCTTTTTCCATCTGGCTAGTCTAAGAATACTTTTTGTTGGCATCCAAAGTTGAAAACAAAATGAGATACTTTGGCAGTGTCAATAATCAGATCCTTACTTTACTCCAAGAATTCTAGATAAGAAAAAACATTTGTAATAAAAACTACAAAACCCAGAGAGCCAACACTACGAGTTACTTGCTTGAGTGACAGTTTTCTTCCAACTGCAGCTTAAGTAAACTAAAGTATAATATACTTTACTATTAAAAGAAACACTAATCCTTAGCATCAACATTACAACCAATATCAATAGTTTAGGGTAGACAGAGAATGAAAACAGTTTATGAAAGTGAATGTTTCTGGAGTAAATGAGGATTACATGACAGTTTCTATTGAGATACAAAGAACGGGCAGAACAGAACTGTCAGATATGCTTTACGTGCTCATCGGATACACGAATTGTGGCAAAACAGAAAGGATAAAAGACATGTCTTATTCCACTTCGACACAGTCACACAGGTCTAGTCTTAGACAAGGGGTGACGGGGAGAATTACTGAGGGGAGTGAATTAAAGATGATACAAAATCCCTGTTACCACCTTCAAGTCTGACATTTTCTGCATCACGAGATGGGGAAGCAGCAGCTGCACTGCTGTGCAGCCACCCATCCTCCCCCAGCAGCATCACAGCTGCCTCCAGCCCTGAGATAACAAACACTCATTCACCATAAATAGCTAACTTCCCACAATAATACAGAAGTTTAACCAAGTAGAAAGTAGCTTTCCTCTAATGTTAATTTGTGGGTATGTACTATGTTTTCATTTTAATAGGAATCTCATAGATCAGGCGGAGAAAAGAAATATGAGTATCATAAATATCCTCTGCCAAACCAGAACAAGGTTCCATGTGCCAGAGCTTCAGCATCCACAGAAAACAGGCATGAAAAAAGATATGCTGTCTCACACAGTTAATAATAAAGCTTGAAGTGATCCCATGATATCAACTACCTATCACTCCAGAAAGGATACAGCCATTCCTGGAAAGCTAGAAGTAACTCCAGTGGAGAAAGTTTCATGTGATAGGGTGACCAGGGGAGTCTGCAGTAAAAAAATGGACTTTTCTAGATGCAGAGCTGCATCCTTCGTTCACTATGCACAGAACAAATCATCCTGCAGTAGCCACGCCAAGCACCAGGTGAACTCAGACATTCTTCTAATTCTTCAAATTTTTAAAGTTTTCTGAATTAATGAAGTCAAGTCATCTGATTCTGAGTAAATTAAGAAACTGTGCACTTTTGTTTATCACGTCACTTGAAATTGGTCAACAGAATTGTTTATTACTCAGCTCCAGACCACAGAAATTGTGCTATTTAAACACATTAAGTTTCTAAACTAAGGTGAAATCACATAAAAGCAAGATGATAATGATCTGTTATTTGGTTAAAAATAATCATAGAGAATACTAAAATGAAACAAGAGAGTTATTTCAGTGTTCCCAAATAATGGGTACTTTGGAGATCAGATTCCTGTAAACACTCAGAAAAATAGTTGTATTGCACTGCATTTCATTAGCTAAAAGTATCCATTATCCTCATTGTGTGACAAATCCTGTGCACTGCAGTATTGCCTTAGTATGCAGCTAGTTCTTACATGCATTTAGACATCATACTCATACACCCTAAACCCAATAGAGGTTTCAAGGAGCAAACGGACAGCAGACAGCCCACATATCCATCACTTTCATGCTATCTTTCAAAACACATACAGTAAGAATGAGATCTCTATGCCAGCTATTTTTTTTTCCTCCTCTCAGACAAAATAATTAACACAGCTATTAGAGCTGAGTACAGTTTCTTCCTAGATAAAGACCATCTTTGATATATTTTTCAAATGTGTGCATGTACAAGCACGCATACCTTAGGCACAAAGTAGCTTTCCTGCAGAAAGGTTGTTTTTCCCAACTCCATAATGATTCAGATATGTCAGAAAAAGGAGGAAGCTGCACTAGACAGAATTTGCCTCAAGACTGGCTGATGCAACTCAAGAATTGTAGCCAGAAAGGTGGGTGTCTGAGTTGGGGCTAGGGAAGGGCAAGAAACGTGCTTAACTTCAAATTACTTGGGGGCAAATGGGGTTCTGGGACCATGCCCATGCCCTCCTCCTTTTTGGATACTTTTCTGTTACTTCTAAAATGCAAAGTTCAATTGTAAACAATCACCTTGCTAGATACACACTTAACCTGTAATAGCAAGCAAACATTTCAATACATATCTCCCTTGCTGCATGTCTTCTCTCAAAATTCAGGAGAAATATTGCTTGGATGACTTCTCTATTAAGACACATAGAATTGTAGGTAAGTTTTTTTCTGAGCAAGCTAAAACTAAAATGGGTAGAGAATTCAAATTTATTCCTCAAGATGTGGAAAATCAGTTCAAGACAGAGTCATGGATACAAGGGTGGGGTGTTAATTTATACCACATAATTCTATCAAATCATATAAAAGCATGCAGAAGGGTTGTTCTTTCGATTAGTATTACAATAACAAGAGCAGTATTGAGGCTCAAAGATTACTCATTCTTTACCAAAGCTTGCTTGGCAGGAAACCACACAAAGGTATCCCCTAAAAAGTAAGGTGCTCAAAAATTCTTCACCTGAGCTGTCACACAGATATCATGATGATATCATGTTGCTGTCTCCTCTTCTCTTGCTATTTACCTTACTTCACTTGCAATTACTTCCCATGACTTACAAAAAAGGGGAAGTTCCTTACCAATAATTCCAGGGCCGATGGTGGTACTTAGATAATACAAAAACTAACTGCTCTCACATCGTGTATGTGATGGTGTCTCGTCAGAAAGCCACTCAAACATGGCTCAAGGAGGCTGTGCAGCACCCAGGCAGCAGCAAGAAGTGTTGAGGGCCAGGGAGACAGAAGTCAACCCGCTCACCACTGGTGAATTTGCACTCATTCCAGAACAACTTAGTGGGAAAACCAAACTTTCCAGTCATCATGCATCTTTTTGCTTACAGATTCCCAGTAACATGGTCTCTGAAGCTAATTCGCTTGGCCCTAGCCAAGTAGTCTTAGATGAAACTGCCATCCTTGCCAAGCCAGTCCCACCACTATTGCTTCTCCATGATAACCCCTAAGTACTCCTTGAATCCCTCTGTTGCTTCAACAAGTTGCAAGTATAGCTGGGAAGGAAAGAAGTGATAGCAATGTATTTCACCTCGCACTCATCCATAGGAAACTGACTGACAAGCTGAACAGCTTCACGTCTTTATCCGACCTACATTTGTGTGCTGGGTGAAAGCAGTTGCTTCCAACCAACAGAGGTTGGCCAGGCCACAGCTGGCATGGAGCAAAGATACATCAGTGACTTCCATGGCTGGGATTAATGGCTTTTAGCATGCCAAACTGGCCTTCTTACAGCATTCTGTGTCTTTGCATGTCTGTGTGCAGAAGGTAGAGAATTAAAGAGATGAAGGATTATTACAGGAGATAAGAGATTTTTAACAATGTCTGGCCTCAAGAAGAGACTGACCCTGTCTTCTGAACTCTCCATTCCAACTTTAAATTCAGATTTTAGTTTTAAGTCTGTTCAAATTGGCTTTCTCCACACATCTGACTCATGTTTTGCATGTGTGTGTGCGCACATGTGGATGTGTTTACTTTGAACATTTCTACAGCCTCTACATTTCATATACTGAACACGGACAAGCACTGGTGATGATATAAAGCAATTTTCACACCAATCACGGAGACTCAACAAACATCATTTGAAAAAGCAGTAAAAGTTAGGAGATGTTTACTACACTATGGCAATTAAATTTGATTTCAGGTAACTGTGCAGCAAGTAGGCTGTCCTAAGTACTGTACTCACAGGTATAATGACGGCCAGACAATATATATTAAATATACAAAGCATGGACCAAAATTATTCCATACCTCCCAGAAAATAAGTACTTTCTATTGACCCAAATCTTTCCAAATAGAAATTGATTATCTGATAGGAAACTGGGACCCTATACATATCCACCGTTACCTAAGAAACTGCTGCACCTTTACTGATGGTAGCTCAAAAACAGTTGTACTTTGTATAGCACTCATCCTACTCTGAGCCATCAGGCTGTGACAGATCACATAGAAAGGTGAAATACAAACTACCTTAAACTCTACATGGCACACAGTGATCATCCTGATCTTCCCCTCACAACTAATACTGGTGTGCTTCTTTTGTACCAGCATAGCCCTGTGTTCTGCTCAGCTGTTAACAATAGCTTTGTAAGCAAGTGTTGCAAGCCCTCGTGGCTTTTTGATATGCCTATGTAGCTGCTTTTCTTTCCATTTCCTCTACTATGTGCCAGGTTACAGAAACACTTCCAAGCAGCAGATTCAGAAATAGAAAGAGTTCAAGGCCAGGTTTCACACCTGCAACCTTGCAGCTCTGGGCTGTTCCAGCTCTGAAGACCAGTCTCCTTGTTATAAACCAAGGCTTCCTCAAACATCCAGTTTTATGTTCAGTAATTCCAAATGAATTTATGGGGGTTTATTTATTTGTTTGGGGCAGGAAGGGAAGGGAGGACGAGGAGAGGGAATACTGCATGGAAGCTATGTAACCATTACATATATCACGTTTTACTTTGATGAAGTAATTCAATTGAATGCCACAGTAGTTCATGCAAATTAATGTATCACCCACTTTATGACACTGCCTCATTCCAATTCCCACCAAAAAGAGCTACTCCTCTTCATCACTAACATATAATTCCTACTTTGGCTTCCCTAAATACTTCAGAGGGTAATACAAGTTAGCATGAAGTTTTAAAGGGTTAAGTAGCAGTTCTAATTTTTCTTTTAGAATTCTACACAAGAATCTGCTTCCTAAAGCACTATAAATATAATCTCTAGTTTACAGCAGTAGCAGCAGAAAGCTACCACAAACACCCCATATGCCTCCTGAGATCCAGAGTGGGGGGGATAGGAGACAAGCACTTTAATAACAAAACAAAGCAGCCTGCCACATGACACTAGTGTGCTATGTCCACCTATGTGCCAATGAGAAATTTTGGCACCTAGAGGGTATTCAGAGAGAACAAGGCATCAGCCAGCACTGTGGCTTAAGTAGTATATTTTGGTTTGTTTAGAAAACAAGTTGTTCTGCAGTTTGACAAAGTGCCCCACAAAACCCATTTCTTGACTCCAGGTGTGATTTATGCAACTCATGCTGACTCTCTGTTCATCTCGGATGGATTGCATTGTACTGCCTGCCTTACACAGAACTTCTCTTGCCGTGTTGCCCTGCAAAATATTTTAAATAATCTCTAAGTCTCTGCCACAGAAAAAGATTAAACAGAACAAAGAAAACCTTTTTATTCGGCTCTAAGACAAGGAATGTATATAAAAATTAAAATAAAACTGGGAGGGAACAAACCTGTAACTCTGTATTGCCCTCTGGAAGACATAAAAAGAGAATTCTCTTCTGATATACTCTGACTGTCCAAATGGAAAATAAAGGCACAATGACATTTTTAGCAGAACAGGATAAACAGCTGCCTGTTCTAGCTAACAGCCTTTCTCTCTCTCCATAGAGCGACACAGAGAGAATGCAAAGTCATTTGTACATAGCTGAGACTGCAAGCCACAGGAGTTTCTGCATTGCTACTTAATTCAGTCTAAAATTCATTCAGATGCTAGAAAGAGGAAAACAAATATACAAAACCAAAACAACCAAACAAACAAAATACACAAAAAAACCCTATAAAAACTGTAAATTATCCTGATGTAAATCTCAGACAAATCTGCATTTTGCTGAAACAAGAACTGCAGGTTTAGGCCAGATATGAAAGTAGCTCCAAGTTCCCCATCAAGTCCAGTTCTACTTGAGACGCTGAGATGTTGAAAAAGTTCAGAGTGAAAATTTAGTAACTAGCTTACCACAGAGGAAAGAAGTGGAAAGAAAAACAGACAGTATCATCTCTGACTGAAGTTTGCCTTTCAGGAAATGAAGATCCTTGCGGTAGTAAATATAATACTGGAATTGTTTGCAAATAGGCTTAATCATCTAATTGCCACGTACAAGCAAAATCTACGTGCTATCAGAACGCAGTGCAGCTCATTACTAGAAGGCAAAATAAAGATTTTTATCAAACGTAGTGTGTGTTCTTCAGCTATTATATCTATCAATATTTATGTCACTTGCAGCCCTTTCTGGGTGGTTGCTGCATACATTTTGTGTGCAGTCAAGAAGCCTCCCAACTGCAAACGTGCTTTTAAAAAGAAAAGCTGGCCTGAACCCTGCATTTCCAATTCAAGCAGTGGATTCTGAAGCTTGTTAACTCCCTGGAGCAGCTGATCGTTAAAGACTTGTTTCCGCTTTTCTAACAATTTCCTGGTTTGCATAACAATCCTAAAAGAAACACACACAGTTTTCCAGCACAGAGAGATTTCGTCTCCAACATACTTCTTCTAGTTTCAAGGCATAGAAAATATTTATATATAATTACAATAACTTCAGAGATATATTTGTCTACAAATATATTTACATATAAATATGCATCAGCTACTTGGTTTAAAACAAGATTATGAAAATTTTGCCATATCCAGGAAATACAAAACACTGGCTTATGCCTGGTGCTTAACTCATGCCATTGTGAATAAAGAGGGGGGAGGGAAGGGGTTTAATGTTTAATTTCCTGTTAAAAACACACACAGGATAAAATCTTCCAAAGAGCAGTTATAAAACATGCATTTGTTAGCCAAGAAACTAGGTAAATATGGAACGAAGCCCGGGCTCACTTTTATTCCTCCCCCCCCCCTCTGAAGAATAAAGCAACCAAAGGCCCTGGCGCGTATTTGGAGGCACCGAGCTCTACTCAGAGACTAGGTAATTCTGGTCGACTTACACACTTTGTATCCACCTCAGACACTGCAGGGATGCAGCTGGGCTCAGGGTACTGTGTTGCCGTGTATACTGCACACGTGCCAAGCAACCATTGCACCGACTGCTGACCACCTCACCGACGTAACTACCTGGCTAAAGGCAAATAAAATAAGCAGTAGCGTGTCGCTGGGACCTACCATCAGCCAGCTTCTAGCAACAACAGACTGAGAACACCACTATCTTCAGCAGCACTGGAGACACTACAGAGACTATTTTTTTAGAAGTGACAAGGGGAAATGTTACTTTCAGATCAGACTGAAATTTGGTGCTATCCATCCCGGAGGCGTGACTTCACCTGCAGCTTCATCACAGCTCTACCACGTATATGACATATCAGGTTATCCTGCAATTCACCACACTAGAAGTCCCAGGCAAGTACCACCTTACTGTATGGTATGGAACAATTACAGCCTTTAACAACCCTGCTTCTTCTCTTTGTTGAGATGCTTTAATTAGACAAAAACATTGACTGTATTTAGTAGAAAATGAACATTTATAATAGTTTTCATCAGTAACACCGTATTTTTGGACCTTACAATAAAAATAATTCAGCAAATATTTCTGTCTACTTGTTAGGGGCAAAGTCAGGTCTTCAGTGCACACCTTGCAGTGTGGAATTGGAGAAGTTGTGGCACTTCTTGCAACCTGCTGGGATTCACATTCCAAATTAGATGCAAACAACTCTGTGAGTGGCTTAAATTTTGTTTTTCAAATGAAGATAAATTTATTATTGCAGATATAGCTCAAGAGCTTTCTCAGCTTTTAGTAGCATATTATTCAAATTAACACAACTTGAGATTTTTAAGTAGATGCACCTCAAACACCTTCCAGTCAAGGTATTTAGTTTCATATTTGATGCAAGAAAAGGAAGTCACGGGGATTACATATCTCTGGTGAATTAAATCTGATGGCAGGCACTCTGAATTTCTTGCAGACTCTTTGCAATACTGGCTTTGAGACAATAAACAGTCCTGAGTTTATTTCTCCAATCTGCATTTAACAGCTGTTGCAAGTATTTGTGCTCTCTCCTTAAGAAATCAACCACTGTTGATCACTGATTTAATGACAGTTCAGCATTGAATCTCATACTGCTGCATGAGTTCAAAATCTTCCCGTTTATTTTCACTTGCTGATAACTGGACTTTGTGCCCTGATCCCATCATCCTTCATGTGAAAAGACAATTGACTAACAACATTAGGAGGGAGAAGGGGAATAGGGTGGAGAAAATCTGTAACACAAAATGAGCCCTGACTTGCCTTCTCAGTACTGTACATACCCCCAAGCAATGAAATTTCAGGAAAATGATTATGTTTCTGGCCAACAGTCAGAATATATAAGATGTTATACACCCTTTGCCTCGCTGTATGTTGCTACCGCAGACTCCATGCGAAAGCAAGCTTTCTTTTTTCCTTTGCTTCTCAACAGCAAGGCAAGTTTACAAGTATTTACTACTAGTTACGGCAAGGTATGAAAGATTCAAGTAGTAGTATTCTCTAGTGCAGTGGTGACCTGAGCCTTTAATCCAGATGAATTTAACTGTAGAATGCATTAGCTCTTCTCATAAAAGATCTGCTTTAATTTTAGTTCTCTCTCCATTTATCTTATGGCTGTGTAATCTTCAGTAGAGGTCAAAGAGATTTCCCCAAAGAAACAGGAGCTGCTGCCTTTTTTTTTTTTTTTGAGGGAAAAAGCATATTTAAGACAGTTTGTGCTACTTTTAAACATATGTCAAAGGACAGTACTCTCCATGCTTTCCTTTCTCTGTACTCTCCTTGCTTCTTTCCGTGTTCCAAAGCAATTAAACAAGCATGCAAGTGCATGCACACACGTATACAAATGAAACATGAAATGAAAACATCTACTGAAGATAGGATATACAGCCCATCTGCTGCGAAGACTGAAATTATTACTAACATCTTACCATCATCCAGCTCAAGACAGAGATTGTAAACAGCCAGAGGCCTCTTAATACGTTGTCCTTGTCTTCTTGATAGCCTTGGTGGGGCATTTGGAGGAGATACTGACATTGAGATTGGCTCAGGGAAAGTGGCATCAGGAAGGGTTTTGAAAATCTGCAATCAAGAACACAAAGGGTGTTAATTATTTATCGCGAAGAGCAACCTGTGCAATGCAACTGCAAACCATTATCAAACAACATTTGTTTTGGATTTCATTCAAAGCAGGCAGGAGCCAAAAATCCATTCCTTCAAGTTTGGGAGTATGCCGTGGGTTTTTAATGAGTGCTTTTAAAATGAGTAAATAAATAAAAAAAGAAACACGAAAATAAGCAAGAGCACTGTCTACACTTTAACCAAGCTGCAAATCAGTTAATCCAATGACAAAATATTTGCAGCCACACTTGCCAGCTAGGGTGGAGAGGAAGGGGAAAAAGGGGAATATTAACTTTATGAACCAGTAACCAAAAACTCTATAGCTTTAGCTAAGACCAATAATTTTGACAGAATAGCCATTTTCATTTTCAAAACTTCAGATATCATTATAATATCTGCCATTTTAATTTAACAAAAAACATACTCTTGAAGAGAGCAAAGGGGAAATTTTGAGGGGAGAGGTTTTTAGTGAGAAATACCATAGTAACATATCATGTGAGAACTTTTTCAGTTGACTATTGCATATTGAATCACATTTATAGTAAATGATGATATTCACAAAGACACATATAAAAACATTTGCATTTCTTGTCACCATTTTATCTTTTGAGTCATGACCATTAGCATATCTCTACTCCATACAAAATACCATGTCATTTCTCTCTGCATTAACCACCGATGCAGATTTGCACAATCAGATAGCATTTCTACTTTAACTGTCTTATAAAGGGTACAGCCTAGTGATGCTGATTTACTTCTAGAAAATTATCAGTATGCTGACGTACAATTTAACAGCAGCCTCTTACAAGTGATCGTGGCAGATTCACATGCACAAATTAGCTTAATACGTATTTCATCAAAGACGAACCTGCAGATAAAGCAAAACACAAACAGCAGCTGTACAAGAAAAGCCCCATGTCTGTATGGCACCTTACAGCAAGGCAACACAGCAATATAACAAGATATAATGAAACAGTATTTGGTGTTCTTTTACTTTGCAACTTTATGTTGCCACATATCTGTACAGGAAATGTTGTGAAGACAAGACTTTTAAAGAATCTTTGAAGGAGCAGCTTTTTATGAAGTAGAAATTCATGCAGAAAGTATAAAGAGATACCAGAGATAACACCTTTCTAGATTATTACAGCACATCTCAGGTGCAGCATGAAGCTAAAAGCCAGACAGGTTACTCTTAGAGGTGAGAAAAATGCCATAAGCATCCTGTGGTAAAGCACTCTAGACATCACATTAAAAGTATACGAAGCTCTACCTGCCATCATATCCTGGCCCGTTAACCTGGTAGAAGACTCTGCTGGTACAAAATAATCAGAAACACAAGTTTGCATGAAAACTGTGGAAGAAGGAACATATTGCCAAAACTGGGCATCAGTGGCCTGGAAGCCTATACATGGTGCGCAAAGCAAAGCTCCACTGGAAATATTCCCTTCCTTCCCAGTAAGTAAATGTTGCTGTGGGGGAGGTAAAATGATGTAATTTGAACTTCCCCATACCAGTGTTAAGAAAACTGGCACCCACTCCTTCACATGAACAAGGGATGATGAGGGAGCACCAAAATAGTGCAAGGAACTCTCTAAAACCAAACTGTTTATGAAGAAGAAAGGAAACAGTCCAACCTGGTCCTCCCCAGCATAGACATGGCAGCACTCTCAGACAGTGACAAAGCTCTAATTGTGCTCAGAGTGCCAAAGCCATCTCTTAAAACATGATGCAACACATAATAATGAAATCTAATGTGCACCTACATGGCACTTGGCTGACAGTACCACACTGCCCCCTTATGTGTAAATACAATGCTAAATTGAGCAGATTTAGGGATAAATATTTGCTTCTGAAAAATTAAAAAGTACCAAAACTTTAAAATGCCATCTTTTCCATGGACTAAGTATTGCATTTGGGCTCTCTGGTAAATAACTCTCTGCCAAGAGGTTTCAGTATGTTGTTTACTATGTCACATTCCGCAGCTGTGTTTATTTGTACAGCCTTATCCCCACATCTCCACTGAAATTAAAGATAGTGAGAAGAACGAGTATTCTCCAGGAGCACTTCACAAAAGATGAGTTTTCTTGTATGCCTTTAGGCAACTTGCACAGGTTGCAGTAAAGTTCTTAAGTGCTTTTTCCTCATCTCTCAAAAATATTTCAATATAGTCTTCTAAAACTATTAGCACGAGAAACTGAAAGAATCACAAAAGCAAAACACAGCCAAGAAAACCATAAAGGCAAGCCTTCATTAACTGCAGTCAGTACCAGACAGGGAACAGGACAATGAACCGGAGACAGGTATGAATTCAACTAGATTTCCAATTGCAAGTAGCTATGTGATGCAAAAAAAAAGAAGTTAGCCCCCTTCTGCAGCCAAGGTGGGCATCAGGCTCTTCCCCTCTTTAGCCTCACCCCTCTCTCAGCTTCTTGTTATAACAGATTGATAGGGAAGGTTTATTTGTGGGATAAGGTCAGTAAGTAGTAGATTGCTTTCTAGGGAGCAAAGATCATGTCCCAAGAGCTCCTGGGTAGCATGAGGCCACCTGTTCTCCACAGTTACTGGGACCAAAGCAAGGGTCCACATCATTCTCTTATTCCTACATTTCCCTGATGCCATGCTACAGGCTGTAGTACTTCTTTCATTGTGCTCAGATTTAATATCAATTTCCACAGAAAAGAAAGAGATTCCTGAAAGAGGATGTAACCTCTTGACTTCAGGTAAAAGTCCAATCTACCACCATCACTCCTCTAGACTGCAGAAGTTACCACATCTTAGACTAATTCCTGCATAAAGACAAGAATGAAGTTCACTCATTGAATTATCTCATTCAAGAAGCAATGAAATTATACTAAACCAGACTCAAAGTTTAAGGACTTCACAGCCACATCCAGGTTACACAGATTTTGAGACTGGCCAAACTGTTTTAGATTTATAGAACATCAGTTCTCTACAGTTCAGTTCTTAAAAGCACTGGCATCCTCCTATTGACCTGCTTGGGGGCATGAAACAATTTACATGTGAGAAGACCAACATATCTAGGTGATCCTGCTCTGGCAGGGGGGCTGGACTAGATGATCTTTCGAGGTCCCTTCCAACCCTTAACATTCTGTGATATGTAACACTCAACGTTTCTTAAGCAATAAATCTGTTAAGTCAGTTCCTATCCCAGTTAGTCCAGCATTGTAAATGGTTGTTTAGGCTTGATCTTACATGAAAGCAGAATGTAAAAGTGCATTCTTCAAGCCCGCAGTAAAAGGTTAAAAGGAAAAGATGAGACTCTTGTCAAGCAATTTCAAACACTGGTATGTTTGACCTATTTCTCTCTATGCCATAGCAGAAAATGGATACTTTACAAGGCTATACAAACCACAAACCAGCTTGGATATACACCGCTAATAACAGTTCTGTCTAGAGCAGGAAGCCCAACACCATTCCTACATACAATCATTCCAGCTCCTAAACCTGTGTCCAGCAAAGTCTATGGCAGTATTTCTTGAGAGCAACGAGCCAAATTCAGCATATTCTCATACTGTATTCTACCAGCAGATCCACAGGGCACCAGCCCAAGGAATTTTGCCAGGTTCTCTTTAATTTGCAACAACAGTGCTGGACCCCAGCTCTTGAGCTCTTACTAGAGCTGATTTTAGAAACTGAAAAAACCCATGGCTAGGAGGATTTCACTCAGCCTGTTCCACAAGTTTATGACTAGATGTATAGTTGTACATGGGAGCGTAGAATAGATTCTGCTGCTACAAGAGAATACTGATCTGTTCTCTCTGGTCTCAAGCAGAACTAATTAATGAATTTCAGTATGTTTGCCAGGAATCACTTTAGAGAAAGACCCAGACATCAGGTCATCTCTGTCTGCTTTGTATCACTGGGGTAATTAAAATTTCCTCTAAAAATCAGTGGGAGGCAAACAGCAAGGACAGAGTGGGATGAAAAAGAGGGGAGAAAAAAATCGGAGGCTTAGTAATAAAGCTAATGAGGATAAACTTATAAAAAACATTAACAGCTTAAAGCTGTGCTATTATTTTGTTGCAAGACAAAACCCTCCATTCATTCTCATAAACCCTACCATACAGAACATGCATCTATTTCCTTTGAATACATGAACAAGAATCAAGAGTATCAGAAGTCGCTGTCTCATGCAAAAGAGGTCACAACCTGCAAGGTCAGTCCAAATTCTCTGAAACAAGGCTGATGGTATAGCATCCACCACTACAATCCTATGGTTTAGAGGACAGTATTTCTCAAGACAAGAAGAACATCAGTACAAGTTTTTATCTGGGTAATTTCCCTTCAAAACATTCTGGATTTGCAGTTGGTAAATAAAAGAAACACACACAGGCACTTGTTTATTGAACAATAATAAAACACCATCCACCTAAGCCACATACACTGCTCAGCCCTTATACATTTCATGGTTATGGTGCTCCTTGCATTTCCATAACAATTTGCTGGAATATATGCTAAACAAAGAATATTTTATAAATCAGCAGCTAACAGGATAGTGGCAAGAGAAACTTATCATCACCACAATCTCTGCTTGAATTAGCTTCTTTTCAATATAATGCAAACCCAATTCAGGGTAGATCCAGCAACCTGTACAAAAACAAACCCATATATTTATATTAGAGACAAAAATGCTCAAAAAAAGAGGCCAACTGTCTTAGGGGTTCAGTGTGCTCTTACCCCTTCGTTATCTTCAGATAATGAAGACAGTGGTTATGTAATTTTTTACTGCCATTTTCTGCAAACATAAAGCAACAATGTCTTTTATGTCAAGTTATAAGTGTACTGTAGACATAAGCACTTCAGGAAGTGTAAGGTGAAAACAAGCATCTTAAAATACATTGCAGTAGCTCAGCCACTAATTGTTACCCCCAGCCACTAACTCTACACTAATTGCAATCCATTTTTTAACAGTAAATGCCACATTCAATAAGATGAACAGTTCTACTTCTTTCTTTCTTTCTTTGAAGAGATTGCAGAAGCTAATTCAAGCTATAAGAAGTTTAATCATGACAGAAGTTACAAAAGATCACATTCTGGAGATCCAGAACAGAAGTTTTATTTCAAACTTGATTTCTGCACCAATTTAAACGATGTTATAAAGTTTCTAGAGCACTGAAACTTTTAAAAAATGATCCTTTGTACTGTAGTTTCTTATTTTGTTGAATTTTACTTTACTATGGACAAAGTTAGATCAACATGTTTCTATTGTGGTTTTAGTCAACATGATCCACATGTTCCTCTAGTTCTCAAACACACAATTCAATAAATATAAAATACACATACTAGAAGTTCTTGACATCGAAACAGAATCTGGGTTCAGTGTAGAAAATGTCATAAAATTGATTATTTCTACAAATTATATTAAGTATTTTTGAGAAAGGTTTACAAAATCTTCAATAAAAATTATCAACAAGTGAATTAGAATCATTAAGTACCTTACCTGCCCAGGGTTACCATCATGTCCCCTCCAGCAGAGGTGTGCCCTCCTCCAAGTGGTTATCCTGACTACGATGCTTCAGCATCCATACATTCTAAAACATGATTTCCCGTGCACTGGTTTCTATGAGAGTGCATCAGGATGCAGATTTTTTGAGGCTTTAGATTTTGAGGCTCCAATTCCAGTACAAGTCACAAAACACCTTTATACAATTTTCACAATCACAGTATTTGGGGGGGGGGGCAAAGGGGGCGGAAAAATTCAGACCAAGACTTGGAAGATACCTGAAGCTAAGCTTCCAGAGGTCCACCAACCAGAAAGCATCAATAACGCTCTTAACGTTGCTTTACACACTGTTTAGTTACAGTGCAACAGAGGCTGCAGCCTGGAAAGTAACGGGGTATAAGTCAAAGCCAGAAACATTCTTGGCTGTGAGCCGAACCACAGAGCTCTATAAATAAATAAATAATTTAATCCAAGACAGTCTTTTCTTTATTGCAAAGATATCATTTCCTGAGACCATCTGCCTAGCAGCCTGAATACCCATAACAAATGAAACCCTGCTCCCAGGGATTTGTGGACACCGTGAGTCCCAATCTCACACTGAAACTGGAATATCTGCTATCTTCTCCTCTTAATAAAAAGGGAACTAGAGCTCTGGACAAGCTGTAAACTATAAGAGTATCAAAAGAACCAAGGAAATTTTTAGACAAACCCGATAAATCTGTAGACCCCCAACAGCCATCCATTTGGCCTATCTTGAACTATGTAGTTCACGTTTGAGCTTTACTGAAGAAATTAAATATAGCTTGTAAAACATGACATTGCAGTGTGGAGGACAGCTGGGAAGGGATCAAAGAAGAAAAAACATACCAAGGTTAAAAACATGTGTCCTTTCATCAGTTGCGAATGATGAGTTTGTTGACTCAGCCTTTCTAAAAGTAGCACTCCTGATACAAAGACTGCAGCTCCCACCGTATCGCATCTCGCTCCATCTTTTAACAATTCATGAGAAGAATGCTCCCAATAGCAGCCCAGTCACTGCTATCAACCAATCCATTTCATTCATTGAGGAAAGGAGGGAGTTAACCATACACCAGGCTTGAAATACCTACACGTTTGTCCACTGCACCAGCAGATTCACCTCCTCTTCTGTGCTCACCTACTGTAACTCACACCAAGGAGAGTATTTTAAAAATACTTAAAAATGCCCTTCCCTATAACAGCTACACATAACAGCTTTGTGTATTTTGTTTAGTTACAGGAAATACTTAAAATAGCAACAGCAACAATAAAAAAACCCTTCAAATTAAAAGACTATTTAATCTAATGACCTAGCTTTCTAAAACATAACACGATCCTAGTTACTAAATGGAAAATAATGCAGAAGGAGAACGTTTGTAGGTATTTTCTTACACAAATAGTGTGAGAAGTCCTGAGAAGATAGAAGTCAGCACCTAGAAACCTAAGCTGGGAGCCAGCAAAACCAACAATCACAGCCAAACACACCGCAGGTAAACATATAATTCATTTGTAATAAATATTCATATATAAACATTTATATACACACAAATAAATATATATATATGTGCGTCACACTTTAGTTTCCTACAAAATTTATGAACAGGAAAATGCATAATTATATACTGAAAATAAAAACTTTAATTTGACCCCCCCCCATCACACTGTCATTGCACAAAGCATCAGAATGAAATGTCAGGACCTTTGCAAATGAAACAGCTCCAGCTGTAGGCAACCACGCAGCTTCACCAGCATTTTCTTCTACAAATCTCCCTGCTGCCATGACAAGGATTTATATCATCATTGCTTTCTATGATATTTTCTGCTCCTTGGTTTTGTTAATATTTTTATCTTACTTTATGACTGTAGGGTCTTTGGTGACAAAGGTGGTGATTTTCGAGTGTATGTCCAGCACCCTCTGCAATGAAGTACTGACACTTCCTTAGTGTAAATGGCATGCACACAAGAATACTGAGAGTATTGCCAGGTGACTGCCACACCTTGTTCATTCAGAACTTTGTTAAATGGTTTGACAGACACAAACCTCTCCGATAAGGCAAAAGCTTACTAGAATTCTGAAGAGTATGTAGGAAAACACAAGGATATACTGCACTATTATCCACTAGCAATAATCACACAGGATGGCAATCAGGTCAGTTTAGGCAATATAATGGAAAAAAAAGTTTTTAAATTCAAGACTTCACATACCATTGAAAGCTGGAATAAAAGCATTATTCTTAGGTCACACAGCTTCTGCATAAAAATATACTCTTTAAACTCTTCATGAGTGCAACAAACTTTTTCTCTCTCCATGTCCCCCAAAGCATTTCACAGAATATTTTTTTTGCCTAACAAATTTTATTTAAGAGCATGCATTTCAGCATTCTCCGTAAGGACTTCTCCCTTGTCTCCTCTTCCACACATGCAAGCATAGCACCCTGACCATCAAGGCTGAAGCAAATATTAGTCAACTGAATTCCACTCCCTTATCATTTCTGTTTACTTATGTAGGAATACTGCCTCTAGGCAGTGGAAGGTGAGCTCTGTATCATCTGGAAATTTCATACAAAGTTAAGGTAAGTTTCCCAAAATTATCTGGAAATATCACAGGGAAATCAAGAAGGCAGAAGTCTGTGTCTGTATTGTTTGTATGTGCCATGCATTTGCAGTGCAGCGTCTCAGCAGATCACTTCTATCCCTGAGACCAGGACTTTTGTTTTGATTTTCTTTTTTAATCTAATATGGTTACTCACAGTACATGTTTTCTTTTGGAGTAGTCTAACCACGTACCAATCTGGGTATTGATCCAGACTCAGTTCCTTTTAATGTCCTCAACTGCAGTCAGAAACGTGAGTGGAGATTTGATACACAATCTTAGCATATACAAACTACATTAAGATTTAGAAAACTGTAATCTTTTAAACAAATAAACAAAAATTTTGTGGTCAATATACCACCCCACCTGTGCATCTCACATGGAAGGGCTTTCTGCTATCCACAGGGCAGAGAAAGGGTCTAAGGAGTTTGCACACACTGTAGTGGAAGAAAAGAGCTGCTGTGACTTCTACCAGAAACCACAATGAATTTCTTTGTTGTGCCTGCTGCCCTTTCCGCTTTAGACTCAGCCAGTCATTCAGGCATGTAATTGGAATTAAGTTCAGGAATAGTTTCAATGACACTTCTGATCAGTTACATGCTTAAAGTTAAGCACATGCCGAAACCTTCCTGAACTGAAGCTCATATGTTTCCTTGCAAACTCTGCCCTAATGGAGATACCTTAATGTAATTTTGTCCTCCTCCAAGTCAAACATTTGTTGACTTGAGAAACATTCAGCTTGGGGAGGTTTCAAATTGCTACACCACCAGAGCAAACCACCACAATTACAACGCATTGCTGCTTGGTCCTCTGTTGTAGCCAAAGGCAAAGGAAGGCGAAAGCTGGAACAAGCCCTGTTTAACATGGCTAAGTGGAGACACGTGCCACACCTGCCTATGCCACTTCATACTCTCAAATGAACAACTGGCTTCACCTCCTTCTATTTCTTCTATCTCACAAATATTGCTTGTATTATGCATGGTAATATCTTCTAAGACCAAAGATTTCCCAAGTATTACTACATGAAGTTGATGTTGGCTTAAGAGCTCAGCAGTATTAAATTCTTTTCTTCTCTTTAGTTTAATAAAAATCATAAGAGTGCCGAAAGTAAGAAAAATTAAACCATTTGTATTTCATTAAAAAAGATTTCTCCATAGAAGTGTTTTGAACAAAACAAAGCTAAAGCAAAAACATATTTTGTCCAAAGGATGTAAAATCTTTGCCCTTTACAAAAAGATTAATAGAGAAAACAAGTGAAAACAACATCTACCTTATACACAGGAACCTCTCGGCTTTTCAGAATGAACATCCATGAGAGGATTTTGCCCATAGGTTGTCTGAATTCTAGAAAAAGGTATCTTTTACCATGCCTCTTACCTCTCAGCAGATTCTAGCTTCCCAGTCTCCGTGGGGGACTTACGTCTAACCCCTCTCTTTTTTTCCTTCTAATTTTCATTCACTGTAACGTTCATCATCTTTGTTTTTGCAACACTGCTATTTGTACTCACTATCATTTCCTCCCCCATATGTTGGTGTAAACAGTCTAGTCCCACTGAGATTTTTATTCCAACCTCCTCACTCATCTTCTTTCATTTCTTAGACTTCTTGTTTTATCCTGATTTGTGTTGGTTTTTTTTCCCCTCTTAAAATATGTTCAGGGACTTGAGAAACCAAAATGGCTCACATTACCACTGAGGCATCTTTAAATGGCAAATAAATAAGCACTTTGAATAGTGACATTCATTCCAACGAGATGCCAAAATGTTATAACAAACAGCAAGATGAAGACATTCACGCTCTTCATGCTGCCGTGGAGAGGACTGTCCCTTTTCCTCACCACAAGTCAGAAAGACCAAAAGAGCTGAGATGTCCACAATTTCCACACTATGAAACCCTTGGCAGCCATATGACAGAAGCAAGCAAGACAATTAATTCACTCGTCTTGTTTTCTTCTGCACTGGCCTCCTTTCCACAGCAGATGGTTTTGAGGGTCCCAGGTAAAATACTGTCTCAGAATGGGTTTAAATTTTGCTTTTTATTTCAAAGTAGATATCTGTTTCTATAGATCATCTTCTGACTGAACTCTAAGAAATAATCTGCCTGGAAAAGACATGCCCAAAACTGGCAAGAACAACAGTTAAGCAAGTATTTCCCTAATGATCTTCTATCCCCCTTACAGTCTTCATCATTATGCAATTCTAATGCCAGTTAGGTGACACACAGTAGGCTGCACAGTCTAAGTCTGAGCATTCAAGTCTCAGCACTGGCCTCATTTTGCAAAACATCCCCTCCTCAACCTACTATAATTGGTTCACAGGCATGGTTTGGAAGTACATATGCAGCCTGTAAACAAGGTGAAAGCAGTACTGACTGGTGCCTAGCTAGCAGGAAATAAATGTACATATCAACAAAGCTCAAAAGAACCCAACTAAACAAACAAAAAAATGAGCTTATAAACTAAGCATGATATTCTTGTCTCAGGGCAAGTCCCCATACCCACATATTTTCCACACATAAATTGCACAGAAATTCTCTAATTAGGACTCAGCAGAGTGATGATAGTGGAATGACTGCGCCAGGATTTCAAAACCAATGAATTACTTCTCCTCCTAAAAATGAATAGCAAATCTCCTTCAACAAAGCTATCCACACAAAACATAATGACTGCTGATGGACTTCAAAAATATATGAGAAATCATAACCAGTTTTTACCATTTTGCCTACCAAGTTATTGTACTTTAACTGGAAACACTGATGGCTATTGCTTGTACAGTTTGGAAGTTTTTTAGTCATTTTATTTGCTACAGAGGAAAAGAAATGCCTCTCCACAGCCTGCCAGAGCCATATATTACATATGCATGAAGTGTGAAGTGTTGCTTCAAGTTTGTGTCACTGTACCTCCATCTTGACTCCATCACTCTTCTACAATTCCAAACTTTGCTTCTATTAGTGGAAGCTGCTAAAAATTAGCAGAGGAGGAGTAGTGGCTGAATGAAACATCTGAAAGCATTTTAACGCAAAGCTGGTGGCTTTTCCTAGGAGTTCACCAGGGCTATGAATAAAAGTACCTAACACAGGACCCTCAAAAAGCCTGAAATGCATAGAAGTTCAATACAACAACATAAAATGAACATCAGACTGACAATAAGCCTTCTTGCCATTAAAAGTAGGTCCTTGGTCTGTGCTAAATGAAGAATGCTCGCTTGCAAAAGCAACATATTCAATTTGACTATAAAAGTTTTATAATGCCTTAAACACACACCTCTCCATTGCCTTTGCTATAAATACACAGAGGTCACACTTGAGGCTTCCTTCCATCTTGAAAGCAGCTCTAGCGTGGGAGAGGTTGCTGCAGGCAGACCACTGATGGCAAGTTCACTGTTAGAAATGACAGTGAAATGACAAATTCCTTAAAAAAATATATATATATCCCTCTAGTTCTAAAGAAGGCATAAAACCAAGGAAATACAGAAAATTATGCAGTATCATTTTAACATACTTTCCATCCTCTGCTTCTCTACATTTTCAGAGGAGCAAGAAAGGCCACAACAAATATTTCAAACACAAAACTGATGTCCAGTTTTTAAAGACATGACTGAGTTGGCATAAGAATGTACAACGTGCTAATCCGTGGTGATCCAGCAATCTGAATAAGCACAACTCCTCTTCCATACGTTATTAAAACACTCCATTTCTGCTCACTCTCTCCACTTTCTTAAATTTGTGTGGTCACTGCAACAGCTTCAAAATCACAAGCTGAGCTCAGGGTTTACCTTCATTTATAAAGTCTGAAATGAACAGCGTGGCTTACAACTCTTGGAATATTTATCACTTGAGAACTCCAGCCACAGTATTTTTCCAACAGAACAATTGCCTTATCTGCTTAACGTGTGTGTGAGGGCAGCATTACACCCTAAGTCAACTAAGCCAACAAAACCTACCATGTGGACACAGCTATGCCAACAGAAGCTTTGCCCAGCCTGTATCATTCAGGGAGGCAGCGTAATTACATTGTCAGAAAAACTTGAGACAGGTATTATTTAGAGTAGATAAGACTTGACTTAGATAGCCAATTTCAACACTGTTAACCTTTTAAAGAAATAACCATTTCAATGCTCAGAGTGCCTAAGAAAGAAGAGAGGAAAAAGCATATCCTGGAATTTTTCCAAAGCACTTTTTTTGACCATAAGAGCGAGGGAGATGCTGCCCATCCTCCTCGAACAAGCAAAGAACCTCAAACATCCAGTTCCAGAAGTCAGCTTAGACAGGAGGAATTCCCAAAGGTGTACCCAAACACAGAGACCAGTAAAGGACTTCCCCCCCCCTTTTCTTTTTTTTTTAAATATTTCAGATCCCAGATTACAAGTAGTGATATTCTGCACAGTATCTTACATGTGTAAGGCACCTCAGGAACTGGCAGCCGCCACAGCAGCAGCAACAACTTCTATTTTCTGTATTACCTCAAATGCAAAGGCATAAAATAACACACATTCAGCTGAAGACAAAGGAAAAGTTAATACCTGGCCCTCTCATAATGCTTTTTACCCATAAAATTCAGAGTATAGTAAAGTCTTTTTTTTTTACTCTGTGAACTCTGGACAATTAATTCAGATCCTGGTCAAAGTACTTAATGGAAGAGCTGAAAATTGAGCCTGGGCTTTCTCTTTTTCAGCCCTGTATCACTTTTGCTCGGAAAAAAAATATGCAAATATCATAAAGAAAATCTATTTGTGTACTCTACACAGAGAAGCACTGCTACTGCCAGGAAATACACATTCTGAAATGTCAGCTTACCTATGAACAGGAATACTTACCAAGTATAAATAGCCAAAAGCATACAGTGTACAGATTCAATTCTTCAGAATTAAGCTTACTTAACTCCACACTAGCCATTAAGCCTAGCAGACCATTTTAGACAAGACTCAGAAATGCTGAGATGTATCAAATCTTACCTTCTCATAATTTTCTATCAGGATTTCAACGACAATATTCTGAAACTTCAGGTCCATGATGGCTGCTACAGTTTCTTCCTGTGGCCTCATTAAGGTTGGTCCAAATACTACCCCTAGATTTGCCACAGTCATTAGATTCCTCTTGGCATGCTTTGAAACACTTTTGGAAAAGAATTGAAGGAAAAAACAGGCAATAGGTTATGAAAAATTTCCATTACTGTTGGAAACTGCATTCTACAAATGAAAACATGACATTTCCTTCATCTATGTTTTAGAAGTTTCTTCAAATAAAGTCTTAGTGAATTCTGAAAAACAGAAAAGCCATTATTCCACTGGCAATTTAAAAACAAAAGCAGTCTCTTACTGAACTTAAACATATAAAATGCACTTAGCCTTGGACCAGGGCAAGTGTGAAACCAACTTAAATTTGCTAACAGATCTCCACTATTCACTTTGCCAGAATTTGCAAAAAGAAAGTATAATGTTCCCTTTCTCACTTCAATCAAACCCTCAACTGCTGGCAGAACTGCTAAAATAAATACTTATACAGCTTCATTAACGGATTAGATTTCTGCCTTTCCCTCCAAAATATACACAGCATGAGTCAAACATCTTGTCTGCTGTTGCACGTTTGGGTCTTGGTATTGTATATGACAGCATCAAGATGGGCTTCAGCTCCAGCCACACTTAACTAAGACCCTTTGTAGTTAAATGAAGGTAAGGACAAGGCAGAAAAAAGCAGGGCAGAACACTTACTTTGCTAAATGTTTCACCAAAATTTCCAGCATCTCTTTGTTCTTTTCGGGGAGTTTATGGACCAAGAAGTGAACAGCATTAACTCGAGACTCGGGACTCCCACTTTCTATGGGGCATAGAAATAAGTAACTATCTCAAAAAATAAAAATCAAATCCACAGAAACACAAACCTTCTCCCACCCCTGCAAGGAAACATGCTGCACGCACTTCGCTTCCCTACTTACGTATGTCCAAACATAGCAATACTGAACATATGCGCTTTGTTTTTACAAGTAATCTTATTCTATAATTATCAACTTATTTGCTTAATTTGCGAACTTATCTCCCAATCCACCTGCAAAAGGATGCCTTTGTTCATCTATTTTTAAAAACTGACAGATGTAGCTATTTTTTTTGTGGGATTGGACTCATCTGCATATGAATATCCTGCAAGGTGAGGAGCAATGTTACTGGGTGCCAGAGTGGAACTGTACTACTTTACACTTTAGCATCATTAACTGATTGTCCTCATCATTAGAATTCAGTTTTGTTGGTACTATGCAGCTAATCATATTGCATTCATGCTGCCTTTCATTGGAAACTGTGTAAGACAACACATGCAGAAGATTCATATGCTCAGAAAGAGAAAATTTAATGACCTCTGAAGACACAGAAGAACAATCAAGTGGAAAAAAGCTCCTGAGTGAGACTACTATGATAAAGGGTCCTGAATAACAATGACATCCCTCTCTAGTACAGTTCAGAAGTCAAGTAAAAATAAGCATGGAACTTTATATTTTTGTGTGTTGCATGTTGAATAATTTTGGCCCCTACAGGTTTCTAGGACCCCTACTAGTACACAGATGAAAACAAGAATCTGTAAAAGATTAAAATAATCCCTCTTCCTAGTTCTCAAAGTTGTATCAAATGAAAAAATTACATCTCAGTAGTAGTAACAATGAGAGAAGCAGAAGCATTTCTGTAGCACATAATAATACTTAGTATAAGGTACAAAAAGAGAAAAATTTAGAACCTACTCTGAACGCAATAAGTTTTGACACCAGGACCACTTGTTGGGTCCCTTTTCACTCTAAGGCAACCTTGATTGCTAAGTGTATTTCATACAAAATACCACCATATTTCCTCAGTGCATATTGCTACAGATTTTTCTTTTCCTTTTCTTTGCATATCACTACAGATTTTAGGGTTGTTTTTCTATTCTTTTGCAGTGAACACCCCTGCACAGATTGCAAGAAAAAAGGCTACCAAAATGCAAAACGTTTATCTTTTAGTCAGCTAATTAAAATTCAGACAGCCAGAAAAACATAAGCCTTCTTTAAAGCAAGACTATTTTACATATACGTGAAATCACAAACTCTAATTAAAGAATGGCTAAGCAACTTAATCACGAGATACAATCAAGCCTTGTATAGTTTCAATCTACAATGGTATGTATAAAGAGAATTGAAAGAAGAACTTTTTAATTTTGGCTTCTCTGCCCCCTTCCAGTAGTTTCAGAGAAAAGGAGATTCCTCAGTATTCCTGGTGTTGTTGGTTTTTTATAACCAACATAGGAAACACTATTTTAAATACCCTGTAACACAGATCTGCAATGCTGATTAAATTTCCCTCCCCACTACATAGAATCAACCCCTCTAAAAACTGTTTACTACCTAGGAACACTGTACTCTTTAAAACATGTAACTTCAGATGAACTCCTTTACTGAAAGAGATTTTAAAACAGAGAAAGGAAAATAAAGCGAGAAACTGCTGGCAAAACTTCATAGGTCAAGAAATTATTTTAACACTTTCCAATACAAACGGGCAGTCTCACCACCTAGGTAAGTATGTTGAATTTTATTTAAGCACTTGGCCTCTAAGATGTGCTTTGGCAATTAATTTCATGGGCTAATTCTCATTTTGAACTAAGGACCACAAGTGAACACATTCTGCAGTTCTGGGAAGTCATTACAGCAATCTGAAGATGATAAAGCAATTGTCTCAGAGTTTATTTTAATTTTGCTACCCATAGTTTGCCAGAAGTGCTACAGGCTGGAAAGAAAATCAGCTAAATATCTGTTTGATACTTTGCCAAAAAAATTTCTTACACAGTTTCTCTCCATCCTCTTCCAAAAAAAATTCCATGTACATTAGATACCATACAACTGAACTACAAATGCTGTTGTGTCTTCTCCAAGTCTGTATTTGAACTGCCATAGTGTAGCCTGGCCTGCTCTTTCCTTTCTTCTACTAATATACGAGGAACATTCAAGCCAGTCTTGATACAGAACTAACAAGGCATTGAAAACAAGGGTCAGGCAGCTGTGCTCTACAGATTCAAATCAACCTGAACTAGTGTGTTTTCTTTTACTAAGTTTCATACTTTTTATAAACGGAAGGAAAAAAAATAGTATCACAATCTAAGTAGATCTTTATCATTATATAATTAAAATAGTAAGAATGAATGTTTATAAAGCCTATTCAAAAGGGTTTTTTCCATAAAAGTAAAACTTGTGCTATGCGAAGTCTGTCACAAGCTTGTCTGTCAAGAGGCACGTCCTATGTGACACACACTAGAACTGAACACTGGTTAAAACCCGTGTATTTTTAAGATATTATTTCTTATTCACATATTTTTACTGGCTTGAAGAATTTTTCTGAAATTGCATTTGCAATGCACTACTAAAGCCACAACAGTACTATAAGAAAAGATTTCTATTTGAACTACAGTCATATATTTACTGGCAGGAATGATGAATTCTCCATGCAACTCATATGTCATCAGTGGCTCTGGAAGGCTTCTGTAAAACAAAGATGACATAAGAAATTTAGCTATATTCTTTTCCATCTGTACTTGCTCTAAGCAGAAAACCTTTTTACCATTCAGTAGTATAATCCTTGCACTGGAGGCAAGCATTTTATAGTGGCCCTTGAATTCAATGATTTCCAGCATGAATGGAAAACTTGGTATTACCAGGAAACTAACCCGTTCACATAAGGCACCTTTCCAAATTATAACCCCAAGACTGTTTCTCAAATGAAGATTGTACACATACACCATGTAATTAATTCTTTGTTAATGTTTTTATAATACAAAGAATCACAAGTCAGCGCCTTACTAGAAAGTAAGAAAAGACCTAAAACTGCTCAGTTTGTGAACAGTAGCCATCCACAAATCAAAATTCTAAAGGATTTCAAATGGAAAAATTGAAAAGCTTAGTCATCAATGAAAAATGTACTGAATAATGGAAATCAGAATTCAAACATCAGACTTAAAACCTTCATTTATTAAGTTGACTTTACTGATGCTCATGAAATACTGGAGTAAACATTTAGATGGGAAATACTATAGGCAGGAAATGATTTCTCGTGCTATTTTTTTTTCCCCTACTTTTTTTTTTTTTAATTATTCTTTCCAACACTCCATGAGAGAGACTTTAATCTTGATAACAGTTTTTCAGCATTCTTTGATAGTGGTTGCAGAAATACTTTATTTAATAAAACCAGCAGATTAAAAATACTGTATTTGTGTGACACTGCAAGAGATACACAAAAGTTCTATGTTCTTAGGCAATTTAGTAAAATTATCTTGATCAGGAATCAGTCAAGCCATTTGAACACAGAACATATCTAAAAATTTTACTTTTAACCCTCAAAATATCATTACTATTGCACCTAGTACATCAGAGCAAGGACCAGAAGGAAAAGAAGGTAATATTTAACATGTCATTCTACCACATTAAAACACAAAAAGGCAAAAAAACTCTTTTAACAATTTTAGCTGACTTTCAGTAACAACTCTTAGCAAGTTTAGTAACAATTCATGTTTCTGAACCACCACTGAAATGCTTTCATACCTAACACAAAAATGTTTTGGAGCTTACCTCATATAAGCATAAGTATTAGCGTTGCTATATTTTTTTGCTTTCCCCAAGACAAATAACAAACATGTTATTTCCATAAAGTTTGCATAAAATAAACCCAAAGTACAGAGAAAATAAGCAATGTAGCTTAACACTCTGTATAGGAGAACTACAATACAGAATTCATAGTCAAATAAATAAATAAATGGGAGAGAGAGAGAGAGAGAGAGAGAGAAAGAGAGACAGGCTCACCGCAGATATTGCTTCATAGCACTAGTAATTGTCTTCACTTCCCAATCTACAGAGTTTTCCAGGTCAACTTCATTGCAGGTTTTTGCATCTAGAAAATAAACAGAAAGAGAAGAGGAACATCAAAAAGAGAATTCTAAATCAACATGCCCTACGTGAACTACAACACATTGAACTTGATCATTATGGATTTGTTCACATGAACATAGAAGTAGTATGTCCTTCTTCCTATTAATACTAAGAAGATTTAATATCCAAACCTCTTTATAAATTCTATTTCCACATTTTGTTTTAAAAAGTATTTACTGCTGATTTTTTCTTTAATGAAGGACTAAAAAAAAAAAAATCACTTTCATGTAAAAAGATCTCTATAGCAATTGCTATTTTCACACCTTTAATTAAACAGAACGATGTACACAAACACAGAAAGATGTACAAAAACAGTTTAGAAAAAACATCCACTAAGCATAACATCTTTTCCTCTTTTCTTTTATTATTTAAAATGCAAGGATACTCAGAAATCTTTTTGAATTCTTCCCATAGTTTTACTTGTAAGCTGTTATTTTGGACTGCTGCTGAAAATAGCCAACAAAGTGCAGTATGACCCTCCTTACACTGTGAAAATCTTTAAGAGGTGCTTCAAAAGTAGAAGGAGGACTCTTCTCGGTCAGGAGGTTTCCTCTACATGATGGCCTGAATGTTTCTTTATCAGTTTTAGCCAAAGGGAAAAAAGCCTGCTTGCTTGACCATTTGTAAGGTCCACAGAGCTCCTCCCATCTTTTACCAGGTTAGTTAGTAGAGTCTTATAACAAGACAGATCAAATGAACAGTTGTATGTCTGAATGATCCATCAGGTAGAAGATTTTTTGACAGAACACAGAAAACAACACAGCACACTGGAATGTTTTGCAATTAAGAAAAAGTCCTTCTGGTCTCAAAACAGGAAGCAATGGCTAGTTGACATAAGATGATCACATGTATATGGCCAAACTAGCCTTGTGTAATTGGTAACTTCTAGCACCTGAGCTTGTGTTATTATTGCTGCTATACGTTTCCGTCAGTCACTACAGTAAATTACAGCAGTAGCTGACACAGATTACGTGTTGACTGGTTCATACAATTCAGAATTCATTTGTTACTTTGTTTGTCAGACAAATGACAGACACATGCAAAAAATCAAATTAAGGTCCCTGATTAAAGGTGCAGTCCTTTTACTAGGACTAAATAATTCTGTTCTAAGGGCTGTGCCAAGCAATTATTTCTGTAACTGAATATTCTCCCTCATTTTATCAATTATTTAAATCTCATTTTAAAATACAAGTCAGATAACATTTTCTACCAAATTGTTACCATCCAACCGCCATCCAAAATATGCAAGATTGTCTCAGGAAAAAGTTTCTTCTTTCTGCTTTTTAGCATGCTAGCTGTTTCTGTGTTCAAAGACTCTTTTTTGAGAAGAAAACCTTTCTACTCAATTAATTAAAAACTGCTGCCACATCAGAAACTAGTGAAATCTATGTGGGTTCTCTTACTAAACCACTACATAATATCCAGGTTTTAAATAACTGCTTCATGATCATCAATATCCTTTACAGTCAAAGGATGCACTAAGTTACATGGAATTTGTTGATGAATTGTGGGAAGGAAATATAAGAAGTGTCTGAATTCCAAAGGCAGCCTCTTAAAACAAAGAATAGAAAGGCATTACTGAAGTATTTCATTATCTCTTGGGGGTGGGGGGGGATGTAAACCAACAAAATTTGTCCCTGCTACCAATCCCAAACATCCCCTACTTTGACTGTAGAAGCCATCAAGACTTAAAGACTTTTTTTTTCACTTTTGGATTGACAGTTGCCCTACATAGATCTATGTCCCACCACCCCATATATTTGTTCCTGCTCCATTTTTCCTGCTACTTCAAACATCTCAGGCCATTATATGAACTGAAATTTCAACTGGAATTTCAAACTGACTCTACTAGTTTTCATGCTACTTGTTCACATAGCAGCCACTGTGCACTGAATGGCAATTTTATGCATATAAAAATAACTAAGCACATTTATGGAACAGACTTTGACAGATCAACTCTAAATTTTATGCATATATTTCTGACACTAAGGGAGACAGAGTTTATAAAAACAGTCCAGTTCACTAAACTAGGTTAGGAGGAGACTCTGCTTTCATATGCAATATGCCCATTGTAGGAATGCATGTGTTTTGAAAAGGCAGAGGCACCTCAAAGTTATCTTCTACAACATGTAATGTCTGGCATTTTTCACACCAGACAGTATCAGAAATCAGAACTGCACTCATCAGTAGAAACTCCCAAGTCCTTCGCAGCTACTTCACCATGAGCAAGGGTCTGTATGAAAACTGACCTAGGTTTGTATGGAATCTATGTAGGCAGCTTGCATGAAGCAAGCTGCATCAGCTCTGTAACACAGATCACAGATGAAACAGGAATTGGTCCCTTATGCGTTTCAAGAACTGAGCCTCCCAACAACTGACAATTGCTTCTGCCAGAATTCCATGGCATTGGAAGCCCTAACTCTGTATCTCTGTTTAGTCATCAGATTAATTTAACATTTTCCCTTGAAATGTAATGAGTGTTTTCTTTATCAAACACCTCACTTAAATTTTGACAAGATTGTTGCTGAATAATACTTCACCATAGGACAATGCTAGTTACAACTAACTCCAAGGACTAAGCTAAATGCAAAATTAATTATTTTTTTGTTTTTAAGCAGAATTGTATATTTGTTTGCTGAGCCTCATTTTACAGACTCAGTTTCACTATATTTTTACATTAAAGATGATAATCTGCGTATTCATAGTATTAGAAAAGCATTTATTGGCCTTCTCATACTCTTTTGACTTTCAACGTACTTTCCAAAATTTTATGGAAAATACTCTGAAAAAGAGACAAAACTGCATGCTGTTATGTCCCTGGTTACCATTGGGAAGACTTTCTTTGCACTTTCAGACTGAATCTCATGGTCAATGATAGGTAGCTTAAAATACTTTGAAATCTTATCAAACATTTTAAAATACAGAAAGTTAATATGAGGTTTTTTATGACTCTGAAAAGATCTTTCATATAAAAGAGTATCTAAGAGTATACCCAGAGACAAAGGATTAAAGATTAATCAGTCATTTTAAATTCTCTGTACCAGTGTATATAAAAAAGAAACCTTCTTTATTCTTCTCTGAGGACAGACAGATAAAGAGCACAGACGGGATCACTTTCAACAAATCATCAGAAAAAGAGCACCTGCTTGCACCCTAACTTTTTTCTGTTCAGTATTTTGCCTCATTCTGATACCACTGTACTCTTCCTACTTCAAATTAGTATATGAATGTTGGGAATGACAAAAAATGTTTCTAATTTTAAAAAATAACTGAAAGCAGATGCTGGAATCCCCAGTAAACTCTTCCAGCTGCTACTGAACCACTGGCAACCTGAGTCTATTTAATTTGGATACCACTAATGGCAAAGAGGAAAATTTGCCTGCCAGACCTGCACGCCCAAGCTAAGCCAGTAAGGACAAAACTGAAAAATATCTTCTGATACCAAATGCCTTTAAATGAGACTCTCCAAGTGATAACTCATCATTCTTCCTATGGTCAATGGCTAAAGATGGTTACTGTTTATTGAAGCTAACTCCAACACAGATAAACAACCATGACAATCTGTTACAGATCAGTCACTTCTATTAATCTCACTTCGTATTTCCAAAATGAGTCTCCTTCTACAATACTTTAAGATACAGGCGGGTTTATATGCACTAGTGGAGGACTTCAGGGTGCTGTTAATATTGATTAAATGAAGATATCATAAATTAATATTTAGCAAGGTCATTATGACAGATTGATATGACACGCAGGTCCTCAAGCCTGATGTCTTATCATTTCTGAAGAGACAGGCTGCTTGAAAAAAATAAAGAAAGGAAAAGTCTTACAGGTGGCACTGAACTGACAGCAGCATATAATATAAAAGCGCTTTGTCATTCACATAATGTCTGGGGTAATGAAATGAATTCACTTTCTGGCTTCCTCCAGTTTGCAGTGCCAAAGAACACTGTGTTATCAGCACAGATGGAGCATGCATGGTTCTGGAGAAGAGCCTGGTGCAAACTGCAAACAAGCTTCTTTGCATACCAATGAATCCCTGAGAATCAGACCTTTGCTGTCAAGTGACAGGTTTGGAAGCTCTATAAAAATGAACTAATCCCAGTGGTCTTGTCTTACTGCATGTACTGTCAGTGCTCAGGACAAGAAACTGGGAAATACAGCACATCTTGCAGTCATGGTTACTACTTTGGTGAGAGATATCAGGCAGATGAGGGATTTCATCCAGGTGCCAATAGTACTTCCCCCTCTCCAGAGACAGCAGAGTGGCAAGAGAACTACAGTCACTGGGACTAAAGATGCATCAAAATTTCCAGAAAGAAAAGGGGGGGGAAAAGTTTCTGAGAATAATTTTATGAATCAAGGAAAAAAAAAAATTCTTAAAAGCTACACATGGCTAAGTAGGTATAAGAGAGTCCAAGATATTACCCACATGTAAGAGCTATACTACTAAGTTTATAAAAACAAATCCTTTCGCCATCTGTCTCCCACCTTGGCACACAGTTATTATTAATACATGTATCATATTCCTCCTCTTAAACCAAAGAGCTCTCTTCTCTGCCAGTAGGCTTAAACGACATGTCTTATTTTGCAGAGTGATTAACTAAAGACGCGCATGGGCGTGTACACCTGGACATCTTGGACAAGGGAGAAGAAAGGTGGAAACTTCAAATAACAAAGCAATGAGCTTCAAAATTTCTCGAATTTGGTATCTTGAATTTCCTGATCACACCCTTCAGCTTTAGGCTGCTTTCATCCCACTAACATCAATGTTGCACAAAGCTCATGATTTGCTCCTACACATCCCATAGTAGTTCTCAGAGTTTACCCCTACCAACTAATCTTGGTCTTGCTAAACCAGGGGAACTTACAATGATATGAGGATTATCTGCATGGACTAAACCAAACTAGATTTGGCCAATATATATATAAAGAACAACTAGAGACAGATGCTTTTAAAACTAAATATTGACAGTAAAACGACATGAAATAAAATATTGAAAAAATGATTGTAAAATAGAGGCATACCCATCAACAAACTGAGAAGTCTCTGGACCTTTGAACTCACCCCCACAACTCTGTACAATCCTTGGTCATTTATACCTGTCATGAAAAAGAAAAAAAAAGAAGGTAAATGATCAATCACAGTCAAATTTAGCAATAAAACTTTTGCCTGGGCAACAAATTCTCCTCAAAGACAGACAGACTACATCACATTAACACAGCCATGACAACAACATTACAAATAAAGTATTGCGAGAATCCTTTTGTTGTTCTGTGTTTTTAAGGTAAGTACATACTGCTTTGATAGAGGTCGTGTACCTCAATTCCACTTCAGAAACTGGGAGTATAAGGAAATGGGGACAAACCTTTGCTTCAAAAAGGGGAAAAAAAAAAAAATCACTGGCTGTTTTCAGAGGTTTTAAATGACATTTTGGAAACATCAGCATCCACATTCTAATAATGTGAGAACTGAACCAACAAATGCTAAATTATGATTTCTTTAACAAACTTAATTTTGTTTATATTCCAAATATGTGGCTGACAAAAAGAGCTTGAATAAAACAAAGAAAAACTTGAGGCTATTCCCAGTCCTTAAAACCAACGCTTTTTCAAGTTTGTAAATGCTTTTCATTTAAGACACAAGGCCTCAGTCCAACCCACTGTGGTCCACAGACTAGTTATGGCCAGAGGCACCACTACACAGGTTACAGAAATCTGTACTTCTGGTTTCTCTTGGGCTGAACAGAGCGGCCATAACCAGCATAATATTTTCAGTCCCCTACGCCCATTTCATGTGGACACCAAGCCACTTTCCTGTCATTCCCCTGTGCCCTCTTCCATCCTCTCACACACATTCACTTCCTTTACCTGCTTTTGCCTTCCTCTACCATACTCAAGTTTTATCCCCAGGAAAGTAAAACTAGGAATATACATGGAAGGAAAATGGGAGGCAGAGAAAGGGCAGGAAGGAAAAGGGCAAAATAAGCTATGCCTTTGCCTGGTGCATTGTTTCAGAGCCCACGTGGTGGGAGGTAAAATACTACAGTCCTGAAGCTGACAGAGATGCATGAGAGGCCACATAATAAGCAGTCATCTGCAAACACCACCATACTTTACCTCTATATTCACATTGACCTGGAAGAGGAGAAATGCCACAAAGTACCTGTGTTTCTACTCCAAGGAAATCTTTTCAAATAACATATTATGTGGTATTCTTATTAAAAATATCCTCCAACAAAGAAAGACTTGTGGAGAATTCCCAGCTTCAATACCACACTATTCCAACAGAGAAAGAAAATTAAAACCAGTCATATGAGAAAAAGTTTCTTCCCAAATAAATATTAGATGAAGGATGTAAAAATCATTAGCCTTTTAATGAATTACTGTCAGACACAACCATAATACACAGCAATAATTCTCAAGGCAGTGGAAAGAACTTTGCATTTTCTACCTCCTCCTCCATCTGCTTAGCCTTGTTACATCTTTTCCTCCTTCTCTCACCCTCTCCTCTTCCTCAGACAGTCTGCAGCCTCCTCAGCCATCCCAGACCTCTGAGAGTCTGCTGAAGTCCTCCCTGTTAGCACTGCTCTCTCCTTTGTCCCAGCGGGGAGCTGCCTGGCTACAGCAGCAGCTGCTGTTTCTCTCAGTTACTTCACCTGGTGCAAACCCAGCCTTTTTCCTTCCCTGGGATGCAGGCACCACTGTAATGATGCTGAGTCTTAAGCTAAATGTCATCTTCAGAGCTGGCTCAAATGAACAGAATAAGCCAGATCTCTAGTATTTCATCTGTGGTCATCAAAACCCACAACTCTAGAGGACGCTTACATTTTATTTGTGCACAAGAAGATGAACCACAAAAATCAGTTGTGTGTCCACGATACTATTATTCTCAAAATATGATGCTATCAACTCAACCAATTAAGTTTTCCAGTGATTCCCAGAACAAGAGTGTGATAACAGGCTGTCCACCACTTCAAGGCTGCCAACGCTAATAATAAGTAAGTAAATAAATAAATAAACCAACATAGTCCTTGTCTCACTCCAAACACGGATACATTATGAATCTGTCCCGAGAGCAGCAATTCTTTTTCACTTCAAATTTCTCAGAGGTGTCCAGGAAAAAAACTCTGGTACAAAACTAACACCATGCTTTTTAATGCTCTGCCAAAATGCATCACACTTTTTTTTATACAGTGTCCTCCACTACTTTTAGTACCACAGAACAAGCCTTCTGCATCGCATGCAAGAAGCCAAGAAGCTGAAGAAATACTGTCGCAGACAAATACAGCTCAGGTTTTGCTTATCTCAGAAGTTATTTCGTGACTTCCTGTGCTTCGAACATTAAAACTAGGGCGAACCAAACTGTGCTGACCCCAAACAGACATTTACGGACTTAAAAGTAATAACAACAGAACCTACTGCTCAATATTAAAACAGAAGCAATATGCAAAAGTCTCTGAAATTACGGCGGTATTGAAACTAAGACAATCCTCCAGCAATAACCACGGGTGTCTGATAGTAATTATCAGATAATTGATCAGTTTCAGATTCATCAACCTAAAAAAAGCACAGCTAATTGCTAGCAGACATCAAGAAGTGCAAAGAGGAATTAGTATTTCAACAGCGTTTCAAATGATACCTTTAAACGTACTTTTAAACGGTGGTGCATTTAAAATAGACAAACGCGGTTCGAAACAGTACTATTTCTGATTTGATCTGCACATTTCAGAGCTTCAGCACATCCGAGACTGATAAGGTTTGGCATTTACAGAACACAATTGACAAGATGACTCATTGCAAGGAATAGCTTACCACCGACTGAAACGCGGAAGGGTTCAGACGCTGCGTCTGCCGGCTCAACTATTGGCAACTTTGAGCGGTAAAAGCCCCGCAGCATAATTTCCTTCATTTTTACATTATCTCAGGATTATCTCAGGCTGTTTGGCTGTCTGACACCGGAATTTGGCACAGGTACACAATTTGTGAAACATGCTTAGAGAAATAAGGTATTGTAAGTAAAATAGTAATTTATACTATCGTAAAGCAGGGTGTGTAGGCAAGTTTACTTTGTGGCTGTTAGTGTACATGTGGCTGACATGAACTAGTAATGTAGCTGCAAATACAACTTTTTATATCAAACTCCATAGTACAGAAACAGGCATGCAAGTGACCCTAAATTCAAGGTAACACCAGATTTTTTTTGTTACGGGAAAAGGTTTTCTAATTCCTCCTCACCATCTTCTGTCTTTCTCCTGAGCAGACAGACCGGGCAGACAGCTCAATGCTGCCACCTCTCTCTGCAGCTCAGATTAGCAGCTCCGGTAGTTCTAAAATAAAACGAATACTGCTCTGGCAAACATTTACCTACAACATTCTCACAGAAGTTACAAGCGACTGCTTGCACACAAAAACATGCACAGAGTCTTTACTACCGGAGCAAACATCTTTAATGTTTCTATAAGCAATTTAGCCCTTTGTATTATTCTCAGTACAGAATTATAAATAAAACACTCCAAACAGAATCCCAAAACATTCTCTCAGAGACAAAACATGGGTGCACATCCAACCAGCATCATGCTCAGTATGTGAGAGACAGGCTGTCTATCTTGATGCCTCAGCCTCTCCTATCAGGTAAAGCACAACCCATGTCTCGCTTGTAAGGCAATGTTGAATCAGATGCTTACATGCATTTTAACCAAGACACTGCCTTTGAGTCTACTGTTCATTCAGAGCAAATAATTTCCTTCTTGGCTTTGTAAGAGGGAATGTAGCTGAGAAAAAAATAACCAGCCATTGACAAGTTTATGTTCAACATCTCTGTTATGCTCTTCTCTCTCTGAATACCAGACTTTTTCTGCTATGACATGACAAGACTATTCTCAGTTTCCACCCACACTAGACTGTCCTCTCTTTCCACCCACGCCAACCTCACACCCATTATGATTAAAAGAGATAAAAACATGGCACACAAGCACAGTCTCTGAAGAGGCATCTGTCCTGTTTTCTTCTGCTGAACATAACTTGCCTTTGATGTGTTATCATTAAAGTAAAATAATCAAGTAAAAATTGTTCTAAGAACAAGTATAGGTATAAAATCTGCAGCCTGAAAAGATGCATTTTCTTCATCATAAAACTATTAGGCCAAACCCTTCTGAGGCAAACAACTGAATGTTCTCCTTGCCCTCTGTTTGTTTAGCTTGCCAGACATCAGCAGAAGATCCTGCATAAGACAGAAACTGATCCTTTAGGAATTCTTCAGTTAGTCTCATGCATGAAGTCAGGATTTTTTTTTGGTTAGGATTTATTTATTTTTTTAAAATGCAGTTGATGTTAAGTTCAGTATTGCTAAACACAAAACCATCAACAACTGCTTGAAATGCAATGGATGAATCAAGTTCACCGAAACAGAGGTAGGTGGATTGCTGAGCTCCTGGCAGGTAGTACCTCACCTAAACCCATTCTTGAAACCCTGGGAAAAGAAAAATTTGTGGAAATCTGATCTTTTTTTTTTTTTTTTTTTTAATTACACTCCAAACCTGAAAACTGCTGTTCAAAGTTCACAAATAGAATACTACAATTAATCAGTCTGTTCCAACAGTAAAGGTTCAGGAATTGTCTACAAGACACAGTTTGGGTTTTTTTTCTCAACTGTTGTGCACAAACATTGTCTTCCTTTGTCAAGAGAGGTGTTATTACTCCCTTCTGAGCACTCCTTGAAAACATATTTCTTGACGGAAAGCCATTCATAAGAAGTTGGGATAGGACAGAAGTTCCTGCCCTGGTCATTGTAATATCTACCCCGTTAAGTCTTTCCCAGAGATCTACGGGAGACAAGGCAACACCAGCCTTCTTCAAAGAGCAGACCAGCTGCTCCATCCCCTTCACCAACAGGTAGGCTTTAATCATTACCTCGTGTTTCAACAGCACTGATGCACTTTTTGATGATGGTGAACCCTATCTTATCCAATTGTGCACCTACAAGAAAAAAAAAAAAAAAAAGGTTGAAAAGTTTTAAAGCACAACTACATTATTATTATTATGTCTTCCACTGAAAAACAAGGCTGGACTTAATCATGTGGGTAGTGCTTCTCAGGCAAAACTGTAAATATTCTGGAATGTGAATATTTCCATCACTTTTTCTAGAGAAATTCCCCTTTTCTCCTTCACAGCGCTGCCTAGCCCAAGTAAAGGCTCATTCTGGTGGTAGTGGCTTCACTGAATCTGTTCACAGCAGAAGCCTTTGAAGAATGGGATCTCTGATTAGGTACATATGTTGGCAGATGCAAAACAGAATTTAACAGTACTTACTGCAACATCGACAACATCTGAGAGAGTTAACCAAATGGGACAAGGAAATAGTTATGATAAAAAACCGTAATCATCAACAGCAGGGTTTTTACTGTGTCCTACCCTAAGCCAAAGAAATTCCTACACTAAAGATAGAGGACACATGTAAATCATTTCACAGCAGTTAATGATCTGACTACATAAAAACAGATGCACGAACAGGACAACAGTTGAGACCTGGCATTCCTTTGTTGCTCCTATCTTATTCTTTTACTTCACATCAAAACTTCATTTAAAAGCTTATACTGCAAAACTGCCCTTCCCCCAAACATCTGGCCTTCCTGCTCCTGGGGACATGATCTCGCACCACAAAAATAAAAATCTGTGCAAAAACTTCTACGAATAACACTGGGACCCAGCTTTAACCAACTGCTTAATAAATTAAAAAAAAAACCAACATAGAAAAAAGCAAGCATAAATGGCCTGATAATGCAAGAAGGATAACTGTTTTCACTCAGACACTTTGCTAACAGAAGAAAGCTAACATCGTTTCAAGAAAGCCATCTCTTCTACTTCCATATTATGGTTTACATTTCAAACAGACGCATCCAGGTTTTTTGGTGACCTTTCTGTTCAGCTGTGACTGCTTTTAAAACCATACTTATGCATTAACAGATGTGTACACAAAATCTGGATTAAGAAACTGTGATGCTTTATACACACAAATTAACCCTTTTTTGAGTCCATTTCAAGCATGAAGTAACTTGGCAAAAACAATCAGACTGTTTCTCTAGCTTATGTCCAGTTCTACAATTCTTACGTATGTACTTAATTGCATTGCTGTGAAAACCCATCAATTACAGAACCCACGAAGTATATTCAGAACTCAAGATTAAAAATAAAATACTTAAACTACATTGGATCCACTGAAAAAATTACCTTTGCCTTTCTCAATTGTAAAATGTTAATAAAAAAATAAGCTTTAATAGCAATTCAAATACTTACTTCCCTCTTGTTTTGAATTTGCTCTATTCAAGTTGATGAACAGCTAATGCAGAAAGAGTAAAAACACAGATTAATTGCAAGAATTTTATGAAACCAAAAACAAGACACCCCCAATCTTAATGCCCAGTAGGCACAAATACAGCTGGTTACAGCTAGAATATATCACCTCTAACTAAAACAGCTCTAACAGCAGGACCAGAGGTCTGCGCCCCCTCAGAAAGTAGATAATTGCACTTTTAAAGGAGGGAAATTTAAAAAAAAATTCTCAGCAAGTACATTTCCTTGGGGAGCAGAACAATATTACAGCCACTGAAATGAACTGTGATTTACGCGCTCCATGTTCCTATGCTTCTCTGCAAGTTAACCTCCCGCAGTTCAAGTTCCCTCGCATCACTGCGAACTTTTCTGATGAATCCTGGGAGCTATGTCCCAGCTTGACATTCCTAGAAGCTGTAAACTTACTGGGGAGTCCAGTTCAGACAACATGTGATAGCAATAAACACCTCTGCAGATGAAACAAGATTTTTACAACAATGCTGTCAATAAAACTTACTGCCAAAATCGCCTGTAGCCAGCTACTGAGGACAGACACATAATTGTGTCATTGAGTAGAAAACCCCATTATTTTTGGCCCACAAAACCAATATAATATTTGTGATTGTAAGAATAACCTGCAGTGCGTTTCAACTCTGCAGTTCGGACCCGTTTCCTGATGGGAACCAAAAATTAAGCAACTTCAAGGACAACCTGATTCCCATTGACCTTTTTTTTAATCTGGTTTAAAAAAAAGACCCAGACAACAATATAACTAACTTGAAAAAGTCTTGCCACTGCAATGAAGTATGTCAGCGTAAGGCAAAGTGGACAGGCTTATATTAGACAGTCTAGAACACCAACATCATCACTGTGATGGGAAAGCATTTATAAAGATCGATGCCATCACGACAGTGAAAAATCTATCAGCGTTAGCAGTTATCTACACTGAGCTTTACCAAGTTACTCATCTCTCCTGAGTTTTATTTCACTTTTATTCTTTCTTCATTGAATCTATCATTTTGCAAACCACATAATCCCAGTTTATTCAAGTATTAATGGAATCAGGAAGCAGAGGGTGAGAGAACTTCCCCATTACACTATAAATTAGCATTAAAAAAAAATATGCTTACAGCTTCTTTTCCATCCAAGGCTTCCATCCATAGCTTCCTGTCTTCCTCAGAAAATGCCTGCATGGTCACAGGAACTCCAGGCCTGCAAGTGTACCAACCACACAGAGTAACCGTACACAACTAAACAACTAAAGAATCTTGTCAAATTCTATTTCCAACTATAAGGAAAGCCCATTGTCCTAAAATTTAGGGTGGGTTGTTTGTTTTGGTTACTGAACACTGCTGAACTTTAAAATAAAAGACATATAATTGATACACACATGAGAAAATAGGGAGGATAGAGAGGAAAAGGGAAAAAGTGAATGTCACGTGCCAACTATTTGAAGTAGCTCATTCTTGATAGCTTGATTCCAACACTTGCTGTGAGTGGCTGGGTTTTCTGAATTCTAAACAAACTTGCTCCTGCTTTGCCGTGCTGTTACATAAAAAATGGATTTGTCAACTGAGTCAATGTGTAGTCTTCAGCTTTAGAGCAGCGACAATGATTAGAGTTCTCCAGTAAATATCTTATAAAAAAATAATCAAGTTTTATTGCAGTATCTCATTATACAACTCCACTGTTATAACTTTCCTAAAAAGCAGGGACAGACAACTGTGGGACGTAAGGATTAGTGAACAGAGATTAACATAAATCCACTTTTGTGTTTATATAATAGGAAACTAAAAAGAGTAATTGTGTGGTTCTGCATGGCGTACAAAGCAAGGAGAGTTAAAAGCAGGAGAGGTTATTTGGGTAATTATTTTTCTGCAAATTAAAAATCATTATATTCAGCATGCTAATATTTATGACAAATTTGTAAATCTCATTATATAGAGATGGATAAAAATAGAGAACTAATTCATAATATTCTCTCTCTCTCTTTTGTCTTAAATCTAGTTTCAAGTACTAAAAGAGCTGCAAGGGAAAACGTTACCTAATAACATCACACAGAAAACCAGTACAAATCCCATTTTTACTTAAAACTCAAAAAAGTCTACACACCATGTTCGTATTTTGACAGCTAGAGACATTTCTAGTTCATTTTTCACCTTGACGTAATTTTATCAAACCACAGAATTTAATTGCAACATAAAACTCTATAGGTACAAATACCTCCTGCTCAGAATCTCTTTTTAGACAACACATGGACACACCCTCGAGCAAACCAATCTAAACGCAGGAGACCCAATTATAACTGGCAGCAATCAAGCAAGGCATTCTCTTTTGATTAAAGTGAGGACACTATGAAATCATGAAAATGGAATCTCTTTAGTCTTCTCAGTGACAGACATTGAGCTCTTGAAGTGGGTGAGTGAAGCCTTGCCTTAATTTCTGCAACTAATAACCATTATGACTAAGACAAGCTAATAATGCTGTTGGTAATAACAATAACCAAAACGGCTTCTCAAGCCCCAACAGCTTTTTTTTCCAATGCAAACTGGTCTGCTAGTAGCACAAAGCTGCAACCATAATAAACATGTAAACTTAATCACTAGGTAGAAAAAAATACCCTAAGTAATTGTCTGAATATTTGTGGTTTTTTCATGTCTACTTTCTTCTACTAGTTGAAACTAATCCCAAATGAGTTATTTTCATGCCACGCAAACTTTTCTTCTTTTCACTAAAATTGTAACTGTCAAGGTATCAAAGAGTATCAGCTAGACACAATATTTCAAACTCTGTACATGTAGCATTAAATATTATTTGTCTTCAAGTTAAAGCCAAAAGAGACAAAGCCTTCCTTTCTCCTTGTCCTGTATTGCTAAAACTGAAATCTAAGTAGTATTTCAGAAGGATAATGCTCTTTATGAATAGGAAGTCCTTTTCCTACCCCAAAAGACCTCTGCTGTCTCTGAAGATTCAATTTTCTCTATGTTGACCAACTAAACATGATGGAATACTAGAAACAGTAAAAAATACCACTTTCTAGAGAGTTAGCCAGGATCTTACTACCCTCAGAGCTTATAGTCATAAGTCTCAGAATTCAAAGAAGAAAAGAATGATCTGAGCTTTCTTTCTAAATGAAAAATCCATAAATATTAATCTAGCTCCAAACCGTGCTCAAGTCACACACAAGGCTGAATATTTACTACTGCATAGTCCTTCCTAAAATTTTTCAGTCTTGCCTCCTTCCACAGCAGAGGAACAAAGAAAATCCCACAGCCAGCCATCAACCTGTATGTTATTTTTTAACTTGGACAAGCCGAGGGATAAGTGTGCCCTGAACTGATACCAAGGAAACAAGCTAATGGCTTGCAGCACAGAACTAATCTCCATGGGAACATCTCAGCACTACACACATATATTATTAAAAGAAAAATGTCTGATATCAAGGTCACAGTGGACCAGTTGTGTCTATTATATCTGGACAGAAAGATGGATTAGATTTTTCCCACTTCTATCAGAGAAGAGAATGAAAAAAATGTTTTGTAGGATCAAGGAAACACTGTTCTCCATCCACCTCTGTTCAAATTCCAGGTACCCCGTTGAGCAGAGATGACACACAGGGGGGACAGCCTGACATTTCTCACGGTACTTTTTTAGCAACTTTATTAGACTCAGTTTGAAATCTGTTACTCATACTGACCAATGCACTGACCCAAGAGGAGCGGATGTCAAGAGTTTAAATCTTTACTCCTTTTGTAATGTTGGGACACAGTGTTAGAATAGTTAAGCCACATCCTGCTTCAAATCAAAAATGCAAGTTCAAACCAGGCTTTAGACTTGTGACAAACACCACCTGAGCTGTACGTGGCTATCTTGTCATCTGCCGTGTGAGCTGGACATTTTCAGATGCAGTGGTAGTTTCCCATTCCTTTACCTGTTGCTTGTTACAGAAACAGGCAGATCTCAGGCAGGCCAGTCTGACTGGCCACGCAAGCTACGTGTAGCCTCAGACCTATGGCTGTGCATGTGCCTATGATCCTTACCCCAGATGTATTTGCAGACCACTAGCATCATCATAGGGCAGAGGTGCCTGACAGCATTGGCCACGTTGCATTTAAGCTGAAGGGCACCATGAATTTGATTGGAAAAGCAAACAAACAAACAAACAAACCTATAAAACTTAAAGACCTACTACATGATAAATTAGAATGCAATTAATTGGTATAATTAAGGATCAAGTGTATTGGTTAAAAACAGCTTAGAAGGGGTAGATGCAAATAGCCAGCCACAGTCTACTCATTTATATGTAGCATTTAATGCCAGATATGATCCTATTGTGCACAGCTGCAATCTGCACCAGAACATGGCATTACCACAGCTCTGTTTATTTGCAGTACCCTACCAAGTCAGATTCTCTCAGGTTCATAAATGAAGACTTCAATGCTGACAAAACACAATATTTATCATATTTTAAGATTCTTTTAGCAAAACAAGCAAGCAATTCTTCTCTTTTGAAATAAAGCAACGAAATGGTGGTGTTTCAAAAAGGAAAGGGCAACAATGTTCAAGATGCACTGTATGATTATACCAGACACAAAAAGCCTCAAAATCCAAATGATCTTATTTTCAGCCTGAGAATCCAGCATAAGCCCTCAGCAACATGTCATTTTGAAAAGCAGGTTTGTGATACAATATGATGACGACTGTATGAATTATTACTGAGATTGCAGTCTTTCACTATAGCCCTATGTACTTCAGTTTAAGCCATGCTTCTTCACTAGGATAACAGCAATTCATAATAGTTCCTCTGACTTTTTCTGTGCTTTTCTCTTATGTGAACTCAAGAAAATGTCTACATTTCAGCTTAGATCTTCCCTGCTTCTGCTACACACAACTGAGGTAAAATTCAGCAAGTCATAGCAGTGCTTGTCTGCTCCTCCAGTGACAAGCATTGAAAAAATTAGAAGAAAACACAACAGTAATATTAGAGTAATGTTAACTAGTACTTGGAAAGAGTCCTTTCCAGTGTGTTTCATGAGCTTACCTGTCTGAAGCTTCTAAGTCAAAACAGAATCGCCTGTCTATGGTATCTGTATTTCTTTTGGTGCAGTATGTAAGGACAAAAAGTTCCTCATCACCCTGTGAAAAGAAAGTTGTTATATGCTTGCTCCAGTAATTGAAAGCTTCAGTAAGGCAGCTATTCAAAACAAATAAGGTAAATTTACATTAAAATAATGGCAAAAGCTGTATGGAAAACTGACACTTGGAAAAGAATTTGCTGATGGTTGCTGGTCAGGTCTCTACAGAATAGTACATACATTCCATGGTTGTTTATGGGACATAAATGGAAAAATACTGAGTCCATTTTATCTGGTACTTTACATCATGACAGGGTGCCACGGTAATTTCAAATACCAAAATATTTTGCTATTAAGATTTTGCACGTTACAACATAAGCACACAGTGAGTGCAAGAGGTTTCTGCCACTTTATGTCAGACACAGCAATCTCCATAGTAAAGGCTATTGCTACAGCAACTAGAACCTCTAATCTGTCTTAGTGCACAGTCTGTTCTTCAAGACCAACCAGGACTAGGATCATATTTTACACTCAAGTACTCAGATATGAGTTAAACCCATCTGTGAATGCTGCATGAGTTGCACCAGATTTAATCAGGTTTAACTGTACATTTAAATTATTTCTTGTCTTAGCACACAGGAGGTTGTCGCTGAAGGAGCAACTGCATTGTGGGTTTCAAAATGGGAGATTCTTTTAATAGAGCCAAAATGGCTTTATAAGTGTTCTAGAATGCCAAATGCTTACACGCATACTATGTTAACTAAAATGTTTATTACAATTAGAGTAAACCAGGACAAAAAATTCATACAAGTACTGAAACGATTAAGGAAGCCAAATGCCACTAATTTTCAGTATGGCAGGTTTTCCAGAGCTCTTGAAAGATTCTTCCCAATTCAGTATAGTTGTAAATATACACAGCCCTCAAAATGATGAAAGTCAGCTCCCCTCTGCTCAAACTAATGGAATGTAGTACCCTGATAAAATTCCAACAACGTGATTTTTTTTAACCAAATTTGAAGACTGGGCAGGCTGCTGCATTTGCAGGAATATTGACTCAAGCATTATTTTTCAGCTTCAGTTATCCCTTCTCCTTGCAACAAAATGCATTTAATCCATATTAATGCATTCATTTAATAATGTCACCACTGAAGGTACCAAATGCCCTCAATTCCCAACTACTGCAACAGGAATTAAAGCCATTTAAAGATCAATAGTGTCTTGAGTCTTGAATACTTCAGATACTATCAAAAATATCTGAAATTATATTCAGTTGTCAGTACAAATTATACTCCTATTAAAATCCTCTTTTCTAGTCACTCTTCTAGTACTTATATCTCTGAAAGAAAAATCTGACTGGAGCATGTTGGAAAGAAATACCTAAGTCTACTTTATTTCCCTGATTTATACTTTAACAAATTAAATGCCTCATGGATAAACCAGATTCTAAATAGTGAAACACTTCATGTTATCTGTACCATGTCCTCTGGTCCTCTAAAAGGAATCAGCTGAAAAGTGTGCAGAATTCTTATCTATTCATTCATCTGTTACGTGAAGAAGGGAAAAAAAAAAAAGGGAGCAAGGAGGTAGAGAGGGAAAGTACTTGACACATCTTATCTGACACATCCTCTGATCTTGATACAGGGTAAGTATAGGAGTAGAATATAAAAATATACTTACAACTTTCCCTCCTGATCTGTGTTCAAATGGGATCATGGTGAACTTCTTTGTCTCTTTCCTATATGTGCAATAGTGCTTCACCCAACTGGAACCAAAGGGAGCAGGCCCTACATAAAATAGAAGTATTAAATAGTATGTAAGTTTTCCAGCTTGTGTATTTTCTTCACCTGCTTTCCAAAATGATACTTAAGAGTCCTACCAAATTCCTAATTATGCAGTATTTAAAGTGAAGGAATGAATTAAGAACATTATACAAAGTAATACAAATGTTAACCAGTGCTTACTAGTCTAAAAACTGATATATGTAGTATTTCACATTTATGCTTAATGACAAATGGAAAGAATTATCACCATATCTTTATCTCACTACTACAGGCATAATTTTCCCTATAAAATAAATGTCCCTTGGAAACTTTATTTAAGCAGAACATGGAAACCTGGTTTTATAGTTGGTAGCTTGAATCTAACTAACTGCAGATTAACACACGAGTGTTGCAAGCTCCTTGTTGCAAAACTCCTCGTCTGTAAGCACAAAATGGGCACTATAGGAATATACAAAATATACTTTACTTTTTTCCTGCACATAGAGATAGCCTTCCATCGTGAAGTGATTTGCTCTTTTATGTTCCTGAGGATTTCTTCTGATCTTGTTCATGAGCTCCTCTACCTCTGACCTTGTTCCTTCAAAACGATTTCGTGTCTAAAAAGAAGACAGCAAAACATCATTAGCAGAGAAAGTGGCAGGAAGACTTACTCTTCCTAGCAGATAGTAGTTATTGTAATGTAGTGGGTTTGCATGGCAAGGTTTTGGTAGAGAGGGTGGTTACAGGGATGACTTCTGTGAGCAGCTTCTAGAAGTTTCCCCAGTGTCTGACAGAACCAATGCCAGCCAGCTTGAAGACAGGACAGCTGCTGGCAAAGGCAGCAGTGGTAGCATCTCTCTGGTAACATATTTAAGAAGAGGGGAACAGAGAAGTGAGAATGTGTGAGAGAAACAGCCCAGCAGGTGCCAAGGTCAGTAAAGAACGAGAGGGAGCAGACACTCCAGATGCCACAGCACAGATCCCCCTGCATGCAGCCCATGATGAAGACCATGGTGAGGAAGGCTGTCTCCCCCACAGCCCATGGAGCTCAATGGTCCAGCAGATCCACCTGCAGCCTGTGGACAACCCCACACCAGTGCAGCTGGATGCACCCGAAGGAGGCTGTGACCTTGTAGAAAGCACTTGCAGGAGCAGGCTCCTGGCAGGACCTGAGGACCTGTGGAGAGAAGAGCCCAAGCCAAAGCAGGTTTGCTGGCAGGACATGTGACCCTGCAGGGGACCCATGCTGCAGCTCTTCGTGAAGAACTGCAGCCCGTGGGAAGGGCTCATGTTGGCAAGGTTTTTGGAGAACAGTATCCTGTGGGAGGGACCCCATTCTGGAGCAAGGGAAGAGTGTGAGGAATCTTTTCCCAAGGAGGAAGGAGCAGCAGAGACATGTCATGAACTGACCACAAGCCCCATTCCCTGCCTCCTATGCCACTGGAGGGGAGAAGCTAGAGAATTTGGGAGTAAAGTTAGGCCTGGGAAGAAGTGGGAGGAAGGTGTTTTTAAGATTTAGCTTTTATTTCTCATTATCCTACTCTGATTTGATTGGTAATATTTATTTTTTTCCCCAAGTCAGTCTGTTTTGCCCGTGACAGTAATTGCCAAGTGATCTTTCCCCATCCTTATCCTGACTCATAAGCCTTTTGTTATATTTTCTCTCCCGCGTCCAGCTGAGGAGGGGAAGGATAGAGTGGCTTTGGAGGGAACCTGGCATCCAGCCAGCATCAACCCACCAACACCAATTATTTATAAAATGAGAGACTGATTCAGGCCATTTTAGGAAGTTCAGTGTACAATTTCCACATATGTTTACTCTTCGAGTTTTCTGATACTCTTCGACATTAAAGTGTGGTTTAGATATTAGCTGTTGTAACTGGAAAGCACACAAAGACTGCCAGAGTAGACTTCTAAACCAATGCGCTGATCTGTTCAGAAGTAGTGACATACTGAGTGCAAAATTACTTTGGATTTGAATATTCAAGTTTCCTTAGAAAAACAGTACTCCAGATATTGGCTTAATTAATGAGATTCTTACTAGCTGTCAGGAAGGAGAGGATCTTCTGTACTTATTGAGAAAAAAATTACAGGAAGGTCACCAACAATACATACACACTGAGACTACACACATGCCAAATGTTTAGATCACACACAAGTATAAAAGCATAAAAAACCCCTATAACAAAACAACCAAACCAAAAGGCAGTCGACTCTTATTCCTGAACCTCACTCACTGCAGAGTCTGCAAGCAGCCGCAAGAGAAACATTTACTAGAACATAAGTAAACCAATCAGAAAGTAACCACACTATCCACAGAATACAGAAAACTACACAAAACAACAGAGTCACTCACACCTGACACAAGAAACTCTCCAGTTTGGTCTGAAAAACACTGGCCATTGGCCAATAAGCAAACAACAAAACCAAACCAGCCATGGCAATACCTAGCTTTCTCCACATACCCACTTGCCCAAATTGCACAAACTGAAAACACACACTGAAATTCCAAGCTGATATTTTCCCCAGTTGATAGGTGTGTTCTGAGGAAAGCATGTAGTTCCACATCCTTGTGTGTCATGTTGCTTTTTGAGAGCACCTTTATTTTTCTGGAAATGGATGAGCTTCTGAAAATGCTGTCTCACCTATTTTATTTTGTTCCTCAGGACAGGCATGCAGCTGCATACCCTGACAAATAGATCATTAATATAAACAAGTATCCATTCTTCTACATAGACAGTTAACTGGCCATCTGGACTTGCAAAGCCCAGATTTACGCTTGGAAAGAGCTTATTCATGGGCACGCAGTCCATGAAAGCTGGTCAGAGCAGCCACCCATACCCATTTGTGTTATAAAGGAAAGCTGAAGACATCCTTTAAGTGATGACTAAACAACTGGTTTTTTACCTCCAGGCAAAACAACTGCTCTGAACCCTTCCCATATCCATCATCTCCATTTCAGGTCAGGTCATACATGGTTGCAAAGTTTGGAGTTAGATCTTTGCATAAACGGTGTGGCTATGCTTCCTCTTCCCAGGGAAGACCAGGTTTGCTGCCAGGTAGGACAAGGATCCCTGTATGGGGCTCAGCACAGAACTGAGATAACAAGAGAAAAGGCCTGGGAGCACGGGGGAATCTAGTTGGAGATTCTCTCTTTTTGCAAGGGAATAAGACTGTTGGAAGAATCAGCTTACAAGGCTAAGGTGGTCTGGGTGGAAGGCAGGTCTGAGTGTGGAGGGCAAACCCACAGCGCAATTCCCAAACTAAAGACAACCTGAATGGAAAGGAAGGCAATTACTACAGCTATACTGGCAGCTCTCAAATCATTCCCCATTATCCAGCTAGGCTCTCTGTACTGAATCTTCTACCCTTCAATTTCCTACATGTCAATCCAATGTTCCACCAGCAGCTCAGCTGTACCACAGCCAAGTTCCCTTTTTCTTTGGGAAGTTTTGTTCATCTTCAACACAGTGGAGGATGTGTCATGTGCTCTCATGATCTTTTTCTCATGCTTTCTTCTATTCTCCTCTTACCTCAGACAGTTGTTAAGCCTTGCCTCCTTTCTCTCTACAGCTTTTTGAAATCCAGGTCATTCATTCTATCTATTCATAAAATTCAAGCTGTAATGCTTGGTCTCTTTTGGATTTCCTGGAGCACACTAGAATATAGTTCAGCCAATTGAAAATGCAGCTGTTGAGATTAGCTTGCCTTCTTATTGCTCATCACTTCTTCAGACCACTTCACCGGCTCTTTTCCATCTGTAATCTGAAATCCAGCTCACTCTTCAAAACCCTATCACAGCTTCCCTCTCATGTTTCACTTCTTGCTTGTCTTGCATCAGCACCCCTCTATCTACTACAGCTCCGTGCTGCCCCTCACTCTGTTAAGCTGAGCACACAGAAGCAGCAAGTCTGTCCTGAAATTTCCTCCAGAAGCACCAACTTTTGCCATGGGAGCCTGCTTATGAAATTACACTATTCAGTTCCCCTACAAAAACCTAACAACAGTTCAAGGGGAAACTTGAGAGTTAAACACATGGGAAGAAAATTAAAGGAATGGTATCGTGACACGTGAATCATGTCACTATGTATTACAGCAACTGCAACGCTCTCTTCCGCCTTTCCATCCCCCTGCTATTGCCTGCTAGTTAAGCCATTTCTAAAAATAGACTGCAACCTCTGAGAAGCAGTTTCTGTCTCTTAATTCCCGGTGCCCTTAGAGGTCAACAAAACAGATGCACCATCATTCAAGTATTGTTTGTTCCCTACCAACAGACCTTGGGCACATCCAAGTTCTTCACACGGTTCTGTACCCCAAACCAACAGGGATGTTCTTGCCTGAAGAGGCTACTTCAAAACAAACAGAAACCCAGATGACACTGATGTCAGAGTTGCCAAAAAAAAAAATTGCTGATAAGTCCAGCCGTTCTTATTTCCTTTTCTTGGTCATGGTTAATATTTCCCTATTGAGCAATGACCCTCAGGCATGACCACCACATTCTGAATTTCAAACACACCTAAACCACTGAGAACTTTGCTGTTTCGTTACCCACCCCTGAATTTTCCAGTGTTGTAAGCATTTTAACAGACTTCATTAATTTTTAAACTCTTTCATAATAATCCTCTTGTTATGCCTATTAAAAAAAAACAAACTGGAAAAAGGAGTGAGGGCCTTTTACTTGGTATTTGTTTTTTAGAGGAGTATTAGAAACGACAACGTAGTCCCTGGAACTAGGGATGGTGTGGTGGTTAGCCAGGAGATGGCACTGTATCCCTATATCCCGAAGTTCACAGGCACTGCACTAACACCGAGGTAGTGGCAATGCAGATTCTGTATATAAAGCAACCTAAGTGTGTGATTCTACTCAAAACATTAGAAAAGGTACAGATATCAATCTCAACTTACATTTTGTATATTTATCTGCAGGGCCATTTTGTAATGATTGAAGTCTTTAGCAAGTTCATACCCCTGATGATAGAAAGTGAACAAACCCTGAAAAAACGACAGCACCTGAAATACAAACAAAAGACTTGTTAGAAAGAAAAATTCCATTTACCACAGCACGATTGCTGCACACAGCCTTTTATCTGAAAGATCAGATATGACAAAATGATCGTTTTTAAACAAATTCCCACTAGTGTCTACAATTTATGACTAACTACTTAGATCAAAATGATCAACTATGTATACAGACATTTTTGGGTGATGCCACCTCTGGAATTTTGTAGCTGATCTCTACTTTGAATTTGTCAACAGGCAATATGTATTGCCTATCTCCCAAAGCTTCCTATATAGTGTTTTCCTACAGCTGCTCTGATGCCAAATGATGTCTGGAATAAGTATTTGTGCACAAGGAGGTAATGATTACTCTGACTTTTAATCACATTTCCCTGGTCATTCCTCTCCTGCTAATGACCATGTCGAGACGACTTTTGTAACAGAGTCAACTGGTTTGTTTTTTCCCTCCAGTAACTCTACCCATCACTGCTTTTTGTGTGCAATTCTGACCCTCTATCAGAACCAGCAAACGATTCACATTGCAGTTTCTGACTTAAGTATTTCAATTGAAAAGAATGAATGAGTTACATCATACTGGCAACAGTGAGGTGCAGCAGTGTCTATGTCTCCTGTTTGGTTCAGGTTGTTGGAACACAGCAACACAGGAAAGAACAATTCTCTTTATTAAAGAGAACAGACCAAAGAGCATAACGAATAGAGTCTGAAGTCACATACAAAGAAACCATTTTCAAAAATGCAAAAACCACATAAATTTGAAGTATTATGAAAGGGAAAGGGGATAAGAATTTGGTACTAAGTAATTCCAGTTTACTAGTGTAAACTTCAATATAAATTGAGCAACATAAAATTCAGACACATCCAAAGAGAGCTTTCAGAAAATAGAAAGGGACATGTTTCAAGAACACAACGTGAAGATTCATTACTCTAATCTGGCTCTGAGGAAACTTCACATGGTTTGAAATGTAAAAATTGAATCCACAACTATTTAGGATTAAGAAACAAAATAAAACACTAGAAAACTTTTAAAAAACCCAAAAAGCAGACAACACTAACCACCACACCAAGGCATCAATAGCAACAAAATGCCCACAACAATTTTTCACATTTTCCCATTCCTTGAACCATGCTAATATATTTAAAGCCACTTATTTCCACTTAAGGATCTTAGCAATTTTTTCATACAGGAATAAACTATATTAAAATATAGAGCTCTCTAACTCCATAACAACCAAATACTTTGACTATGGCCATTTGGGACCTTTTTTTCATTACTACATGAAAATAATTTTATCAGAATAAAAGGGCAGACTTGGCCCAAATACACAGATTTCAGAGCATGAGTAAGTGGAATTCACTTCTACAACCCATCTTCTCTTTACCTTAGTATCATACTTACAGTTCTCTTGTTGTTTCATAAAGTTGAGTTTATACTACAAAGCTAATGCACATTTCAGAAACTGTTAGAATAAGCTCTTCTCAGAGATTTTAATAAGTCCAGTCAGCACATATATGATTTTCACTAAAATTCAGTGGAATCCACTGATTTTTGCCCAGAGTCAATTGCAACTGAAATCAAGTATATCAGACTACTTGGTAATGAGTTTTTTAGCCAGCAGCACCCTCTTAATTTACATCTGCTCTTCTTCACTAACAGGCCCCTGTGTGCAACATTCATATTAAAACCAAAACTCCTCACATTAGTCAGGAATAACATTTCAGTGGTTGAAAAAAACCAACACAAGAAGTCTGACCCCAACATCCAAGTGAGTTTTTTGCTATTCAGCACAAGGTTTCACACATTTTCTGAAAAACAACATCCCTGGATCCAAATCAATTGTAATGACTGAGGTAAGCTTTGAGATGGCTGGTTAACTGTATCTGTACTAGGAATTGGCACAGATGTAACAAGAGTGCTTTCAATGCTGTTAAGTCACACAATTGCATACAGTTTCCGAGAAAAAAAGAGCTCCCTGACTTTTGTCCAGTTGCATTGCTTCCCCATCCCTTATGAACAGCAGGATAGGGCTGAATCCCCTGGTACTTACAGGTTCCACACACTCAAATTTCTTCCGCTCCTGTATCTCTTGCAGCTTGCACACATACTCGAGGGACAGCTCATAGAAGTGTTTTCTATTCTGCTCCACTTGGTTATCTGCCTGCACACAGAACACAGATAAAGAAGTTTCAAAGGCATTTTGCAGACAGCTTCAAAATGACACACGTATAGCATATAAGTGGCAAGCAACAAGATAATTTTCTTCAGACTGGGATTCGTTCCTTTGCAACAAAGCTCATTCAATTACTTTTAAATGGCAGCAGCAATTCCCTTTTACTAGATAACGTGTGTGGTTTTGAATCATTAGGCTACATCTTTGGAAACATTCCAATAGCACCTTTTCAAGCTTCTTTTCTATGGAATCCAAGCCCAAACCATCAGAGCAGGTACTTGTGCATTGCTTTATTAGCAGTGAAAAGGTGCCTGCCAAACAGAGAGGGGGTTAGCACTGTCTTCCACTTGGAAAGGGGGAAATCTTCTCTCCAGTCAAACTAAGGAAGAAAAGATTACTGTTGAAAACCACAGTGCTGGTGCTGTAAGCTTTACTCTACAAGCCAACCAACCACTGTAAATAGCCAGAATGCTACTGTACCCGTCCCACACCTGCGCTCACGCTGACTGGTGAGAAAAAGCAATTTAATAAAGTTCACTTACTGGTAAGACCCTTCACAAGTTTTCACAGAGCATCAAATATTTTAAAATGCAGCCTTAGGAACTGCAGCTGATTTTTAGCTCAGTTTTGCTGAAATTTCAACATGATATTGACAATGAACAGTTCCATGTCAGCTGTCATTAAAAATGCCATTAAAAAATAAAGCACTTATATGCACAGCAGTAAGAAAATGGGTTTCAAAAAGCAGAGATGTTTCAATGCATCCTATAAACTATGCAAGACAGGAATTGTTTGAATTGTCAGCAAAGCTTCTAATGATATATGCATGTACTGAAGGTTTGCCATAGAAAAAGGCTGTGAAGTGGGTCTACTGGGATATCTGGCGAATCAACAGTAAGACTGCCCTATACACACCAAAGCCCCACATAAACCTTTTCCTATCTCCCTTCGTTTTACTGTTGGTTGTTGCTTGTTTGGTTGGTTGCTTCCCCCTCCAAGAATACAATACCCGAAACAGTCATTTCATTAGTTCTTCTCAGTTCCCCTGTAAATAAATTACCTCATCACTCAGTTTTTTGAGGCATGAGCCTCCCCATACACCCATCAAGTTCACTCAACCTTGCCTGGTACTTTTTGTGCCACCAAAGTAACACAGAAATAAGACAGATGCTGTGCCTCAGTGAAATCTCAGAAATATCCTTCCACTAAGAGAGTCAAAGACTATGTTAGTGTAAGACAGTTCACAATATGGCATGTTTTTCATCAACATTTTGTCATATTTGCATCCTTTATTTCACTCCAGTCAGGAGCTGACAAAACTAACCATGTATAATACTAGATTAGGAAGCTCCCAAGGAATTAGATGCACTTATTTTCTAAGCTTGTACAAGTTTTTCCTATTTATTCCTCTCACATACTGTTTGCTGTTGCTCCAGAAACAAAAAGCTATTACAAATAAAGATGATGATAACAAACCCACAGGGACAGAAGGAATGCTAGGCAAAACAGATCTTTTTTAAGTTATAAATTGCCAACAAACTTTTTTTTGTAGCATTACTTGAAATACACAGATTTCAAAATATGAGATAGAAGAAAAAAACATAAAATGTAAAAAAAAAAAAAATAAAAAAAAATATCACAAAACCCAGTTTCTTCAGGAATACAACTCTTGCTGTACTTTGCATTAAGCATTAATTAACAAAAGACACTGTCAATACATACAATGCAATGCAAATTGCATATATATGGCAAAGCCTCACAAGAAATACAGTTTTACACAATATACTTGCACTTTGCTACTCCTTTAATCTTATAAAAAAACTAACATGATGTTAGGGGAACACAGCTAAGTTCAGCAAATACTGATTTTCTCACCAACTTCTCCCAGCTGACAGAAATTTTTCTTTTACCACTATGAATGCCAGCTCTGCATTTGCATAAAATATGTTTACCTATTGAAAACCCTTTAGCTTGCATAAAAAAAGAAAAAGACACTATCATACCTCCTGTAGTTGTAGCTCTTTCTTCTTAGCTGATAAATTCAAGTGTTTTTCTAACAAACTGTAGTTCCTCTCTGTCTCTTTATCAAACTTCTTCTTTTCCTCCTAGACATAAAGGAACATTCATTTTTATGTAAAAATGTAAGAAAAAACCTCCTTCTTCCTTCTTCTAAAACTCTACTTGATCAGAAACGAAGATAAACTAACATAGCTCCAATGACTAAGGAAAAGTACGTTTACAACTAATTTTTAAAATTAATTTAGAGGTCAACTTGAAATGAAATTCCATTGCATCATTATAGTGAAATTTATCACATGAATGCTTACACCTTCTCAGTTAAAAAAAAACCAAAAAACCAAACCACCTTCTTCTTAATTTATTGCATTTTTCATTATTTTCAGGGATCATCCATATCACCTTGGTTTTGAATAGTGGACTTCAAGGGAAATACCAGTTTCACTGAAAAAAATAACTTTCTATAATCAACAAGGGAAAAGTTCCAACAGGTCAAAACTCGAAGCAAATACAGCTCTATTTTCTGTAGGATTTCTTAGTTTTTAAGCCATACAAAGACCTCTGTGCTGAATTCCTGACTCTAACAGAGTGTTGTTATCCCCGTGATAAAAAAAACCAAACAAACATCAACAACAAGAAATCCATAAAATATAAAATCATGCTAGCAAAAAAAACCCCCAAACTCTCACAGACACATATATGAATATAAGTTGCACATTGAAATTCATTTCTCTGACCATCAAAAGCAATGTATTGGAAGCAGGACAGCCATTAAATGTTTTGAGGAAATTTGAGTTCTTGGATCCAATTTAGTAGCAGATATTGTAAAACATCCCTTTTGTCTCCTCAGTTCTAATTTCCTAACTCTTGTGTGTTAAATCAACTAACCAGTTTTGAAGCTATTTTTAGTATAACTAATTGCAGTTGAAAATGATCTAAAAGAAGTCAAATCAAGTATTAAATTACATATTCAAAACCTGATCAGTTTACTCACAAAAATAAGAGTTCAGTCAAAATACTTTTCCATTAGCTGTCAGTTCAGAATTCCATTTAAATGTATTCTACCCAACACACTGCTTAGACTCTGTAGACATACTTCTTTTCTCTTAACCTTTGATTTTTAATAATGCTATGCAAGCAATACACATCTTTGTTCTCTGAACAATTGGATACTCATAATGGCATTCTACTTAAGAAGGGACCAAAGCTGTTTAGGATTGCTCTTCAGCAAGGGCTTTTACCAAAATGTTATGGTTTTCTCCATCGTGAGTCTAAGAAATTCCTTTAAAAAAGAAGCCACAATCTTCCTTACCAATGGAGAAACACTAAGCTATGCATATGGCAACAGTGTGATTAGAGAGAGCATATTAGCATATGGGAAATTAGGAAGAAGGGGGGGGGGGGGCCCAGATCTTTGTGTTTATATCAACAAATATTCCATTGACCTAGTAAACATTTGAGCACTGCCAGAAACAAAGAGTGCTATTGACTTCTAGATATGCAAAGTCAGAAGCTTTACACCTCTAGTTTGGGATTATAGCAGCAACACCTTTTACTAAGGGGTAGTTCAATCAGGGTCCCAGCTTCCAGCACTATGGAGCTAATGTCAATTTGATTATATTGAATGAATATTCAGTTAAGAATATTCAGAGTTAATTTCTTGTAGAGGACTTTTATTTAAATGCTACAGAATTATGCAAGACTGGTCTATTTAAGGTCACTGAGAATTCTGTCCACAAAAAGAAAACCAATCCAAAACCAAAACAAACGCGGCTAAATCACAAACAAACGTTTCAGCTTCACAGAAAACATAAGCAGAGACACAAGGGAAGAAACACCCATCCAAACAAAATGCAAGATGCAGACTGTGTGAGTGTAACTTCTCCTGTCAAAACCATCAGGGACAGAACTCTAACTAGGAAATGAGTGAAGATTGGGAGATGATTTAAAGCATTAGGCATTCCCACCCCCAAAACAGCAATGTTCTTTAACACCAAAAATACTGTTGAAATAATCCATTCATTAGAGCTTCTTCTACAACAATAGGTTACATTTAGAAGGAATTCACTTTTACCTGGGCAGGCTCTATACTACAGCCCCAGTTTTTATTGTACATTGGTTGAGATGTCTGATACACTTCTCAGCAGTCTATAAAATGACACAAAGCTCACTGTGCTCTTGAACTGTAATAATTTAAGATCAACAGAGCATTTTCCATTCATGAACAAAGTCAAAATGTATAGCCATTAAATATCACTGCTGATAAAGTCATGACACTACAAAATAAAATACCTGCAGAGTGGTAGTTTAAAAATGAATGAATCTAGTTTTGCAACAGAAAACTGTTAAATAGCAGGGTTTGTTTGGGGTGTTGTTTGGGTTTTTTTTGGATAAGCATTTAGATTTCTCATTGGAAGAAGTAGACAGGCAGAAAGAGATCAAACTTGTCCTTCTTACTTTTATCCAAAGCTAGTTTGTTTTTAATACACAAAGTTTACTTTGACTTTTTTTTTAATATACACAACATGGTGACAATCTTAAAAAAAAAAAGAAAACACAGAACACTCCCGAAACCAAAAAAACATTCTTTGAATCGAATCTTGGCTTTAGCCTTTCCCACCCTTATTTTTTTCCACTCATACAGAGGCATTGAGTTATTTATTCAAAATAAAAAATACAAGCAATTTTCACTTTGCAGATTGCAAAACTACAGTTAAAAGCATATGGTCGAGCGATGTCCTTTGTGTAATATTTTTCACCCTTTGATTGAGCAACTGGAAACAAATACAAAGCAGAAGAGGGTTACCCATTAGGAAGGGGGGAGGCTGCTAGCAGCACTGCTCCTCTTCCAGACACGGGAGATAAGGGAGGGGGAGGAGAGAAGGAAAGGAAAGGACACATTCTTCTCTTCTTGAAACATACTTTCCATTTGTTTCTGAAGCAGGTTCTCAAAGTAGAAAAAAAAAACCAAGTGTGAATACATGAAATATAAACAACAGTATCTCTCTGCCAAATACATGCCATTACTGGAATGCAATCCAAGTAGAGAAATTAAACAAACTTATCGCAAAGGCAACGAGGGACAAACCTTTACAGCTCCTAGCTGCTCTTTCCTAAATCTTTCCAGAGGTTTGATCAGAGTCTCAGTAACACTTAGTGCCTAAAGAAAAAACAAGCATGGGTTAGGTTTCTGTAGCCAGACCAAGTCACGTTAGCATCAGAAATAAAAAAAAAAAAAAAAGGCAAGCAAACTCTGGGGTAAAATAAAGAAAAAGCATGCAAGTTCAGAGGCTTAAGTGCTAACTAAAAAAAATAAAAATTATTAAAAAAATAAAGTCACATCTCTGAGTTCATTCAAGTTTTCAGAATTTCTCTCTCTCGTTTCAATCCACTGTCAAGAAAATTAAATCTAAAACAAATACGGAAATTTCAGAAATTTACAGGCTCCAGTCAAACTGGAGCTGTTTTACTTGTGCCAGTCTTGCAGATCAGGTTGATGGGCTCAGTGACTGAACACAAGAATGAGGCACAGGACATAGGACTTTCCTTTGGGGACACAAAAATTTCTACAACAAGAAACACTACAAACAACTGCAGAACAGACTACTGAGTAGCAAATAATAATGATCTTTTAGCACACAGTTAAAGCCATTACACTTTAATATATGCATATTTTCAAATATTGACATGTAAGCACATTAAGAAAACTTTAAGCTAAACTAAGGTATAAAATCAAGAGGTGTAAAGTCAAGAAACATGAGATTTAGTTGACTAGGTGAGTATCCACCAGAGCATTTACAATAAAATGGTCTCATAACCATATGAAAGAGAAAGAAAAAGGACGTATTATGCCATTATAAGACAGAAAACTGTAGCTAATTAGATCTGGCCACCAAACACAGGTTTCTAGTTCACATGAAATTTACTGGAGATGAAGTGTGGTTCACTGTGGCGCAAGCAAGATTTAAAATTTAAAAAAAATGTTTGAAAGTTCAAACTTCTTCAACACCACAGTAGCAGAGAAAATATGACTAGATTGCTGAAGGTGTGTCCAGGCAGAGCTCCCTGAGAGCCCACCTTAGATACAACAGAAGGCTTGCTCTCCCTTTCTTTTTTCTTTTTTCCTCTCTCCTTCAAATATGAGAAGTTTCAGATAAAAAATTGCAGCCTTCTGGAACACTTCTGAAAAGCTCTTATCATAAAACAGAAGAGGGATGTATTTGAGATCTGGCACAACACACATCTGAAGAGTGCTGTCTGCTCCCACCCACGCCCAGGGCCATGCAGGGATTACTGTGGGAGTCATCCTGACAATTCACCGTAACTAGAGCAGCTCAGATTTTCAAACAGCCAAGGCAGCTCACTAAACTAACTGGAAATCCAAATACCTGGCAAGTCTGGGCCAAACTGCATGCTGCACAGTCATCCGTACAACAGACGCTTCCTAACTTCAGAGCCCTTGTTCTTATGACCCAAACTTTTTCTTTCTGCATCTATTTCCTGATTTTGGCAAAAAAAAAATCCAAATTAAAGCATCCTTCAGTGCACAAGAAGAATGAAACCTGACAATTTTCTGTTTTAAAAGAGTACAGCAGCACTGGGCTAACCACGACACGGGAGATCCTTGCATTGAGCTGGAGGGTGGGGCAAAGACAACAGAACAACTTCTGCAATGTCTCCAGCACAGCAAAGAGATGTCCTGAAGAGTTCATCCTAAGGCTCTGGGAACCATTTGTACCCTGAGATGCCTCTGCTCCCACCCAAAGACAGCCAGGGCAGTCAAAAGCCCCAGACAGAAGCTGAACTGTGGTTCTAGAAAGGATTTAGCCCACCTCGCAGCCTCTGCACTTACATCCTAACTACCCAAGCAGTTACCAGGAGCCTCCAGGGCAGTTTTTAGGAAACTCAGGTTTTCCAAATATTGTCACACATCTAAAACTTTCCTGGAAATTCACAAGGACTAAAAAGAAATAGTATTTTGGATTTGTAACTGGATGAAGCACCAGAAACAGTTTCCTGGGACACAGCAGAAGTTCCTGAGGACTGAAAGTTCTCTCTCCCTGCTGATAGCCAGGATGCTCAGAAGCCAAGAGTGGAGAACTGCTCCTGGAAATCACAGAATAGTCCTTCTACATTGGAAAACTTGGAGAAGTTTAAATTGTTTCTGCCAGTTTCCCTTATACTGACAAAGTGAGGGAGAGAGCTATAAGGCCTCCTCAGAGCAAAACTCAGAGCAGATGATGCCAGCTGCCAGGAGGTTAAGAACACCATGGTTAGTAGAATCATTTAAAAGCATTTAAAGGTAGCAACTGCGCGTGTAAAATGCTCAGAAGGTTTAAAAGATATCCAACAACAAGTTGCTTATTAGTTGTTTGAACTTTTATAGAAAAAGTGAAACCTAAGATTAACGAAGTCCAAGTCGAAGGAAACCAGAGCACCTTGATAGAACAAAAAGGAAAAGGCAAGGGAAAAAAACCCCACAAGCAGAAATAAAGCTGTGGCTTGCAAACCAGCAAGGCTGGCTGCAAATCACTTGGTCTGCAACACTCCTGTGCAGCATTAACCATGGGAACCACTACAGGAATTTGTTTGAAGCAAAAAATAATCTTTAAATCAAAATAGGATGTTCCCTCGGCAACTGCCAACAAACAGATTCCACTGCTGCCAGCAGAATGATACGCCAGGAACTCATTATAAGAAAATAAGCCTCCTCTCCTTTCAGAAAGAAGACATTTCTCATTTTGCACAACTGAAATTATTGTTAAGAGATGCCTCTCCAGCAGGATTTTGCCTGCTGTACAGGTATTTATGATCTGTCACCCACTTTGCTTTCTGGGTCTGGGTTAAACAACAGAGAATTTCTTGGTGAAGTGGGATTTTCTACATCTTTGGTCATTCTCATGGAACTTCACACCAGGCCCATATGTAAAAATGTAAGGGGAGTATTTCCTCTGCACTGAAATGAGCACGTACGTGAGTTCACGTGGAAACTCTCAACCCAAGATGTGACTGCTAAATTTAACAGCGAATTACAGAGCTGTTCTGACCAGCAGAAAAAACCACAAAGTTCATATCTAAAATATGCACAATACTAAATTAAATAGGGGGGCATTTGCACTGTTTTCCAGTACTTCGAATCCAGAGCTTGTCATGAAAAGCTACAAAAAGGTGTACACATGTTTATAGAACAATAATAATATATACACTGATATTCATTGTTAACTTAGTTCATTTATGACTTCAGAATTCAAAACAACACGTTTGTTTGGTTGGTTTGGGTTTTTTTTGTTTGTTTTTCAAATCATGGATAAAAGATTAATAGTCAAAGAAAGTAAAATTTTCCCAGTATAAGGAAATAAGACAAGGATTGCTTGGATATACCTGTCATTGTCACTTGCACCTTCCTTAAGAATTAGGACCATGTTAAAATGTTAAGTTTCCAATTAGAAGTTTTATCAAGCATTTAAATTAAATATTCATTAATATAAAACTACACGCTTCTTCCTCTTTCAACTTCTGTCTTGACTCTTAATTTTCATCCCTCTTCTAATCCTGACAGACTATAATGACAGGAATGTACTATTTAAAGGGCACAAAAAAATTCCTTTCTTTTTATCTCTGATCTATCCAAACCTACCTCACTTTTAAAATCTGGTCAGCAAACTGTGGCAAGCGTAAGCCACGAGTGATTCAATATAAAGAGGTCATGTCTCAGGTAGCAGTATCTTAAGCAGCTTTATGAATGTCAAAGTCTCAGGAATGCTTTAAGAAATGTTAAACCCAACGTGCACATTGGAGTCTGTGACTCTGTGAAATTGCACATCGCTCATCAACAGCTCTGGTGATGGGGTAGCTATGTACAGCAGCTCTGCTCTGCACATGGGTATTGTCCCACACGAGACAGGTGTACTGAAAAAGGGGTGGGGAAAGGAGCCATAAACATACACCTTGCTGCAGACTGCACAGTGACACAGCATTGCTCAGGTCCCAATTATCATCCCAGGAACTGGAACGCAGATTAGATGCCAAACAGAAAAGAGGGTTTTAAGTTTCCCAGTGCACCAACTGGAAAGATTTGTAGACAGGGGCAGGATTGTTTCTCCCCTCAACAAAGCAGAGGGAGGTCACCAGTCAGTAGGGCAGAGCTCATGAAACTAGATCGGGGAAGGAAGTTTTGCCCTATTGAGTGCAAGAGAGAATGGACAAAGGAAGACATACCTAGCAGTGATTCTGTAACAAAGTAGTTAACACAGCTGCTACATTAAGATATTTCTTCTAATAAAGACATTTACTGCCTACAGCTGCAATTCTGATGACAGAGAGTATAGCTCCTCCTTGCAAAACTGTAACAGTTCACCTAATAAAAAAGCAGATTCTGATACCTCTGATTGCAAGGGGAAGGAAATATATAAAAATTGGGATTTCCTCCAAAAAGTTTTCCTGTTTCACATAGTGATTTGCTACTGAAGTTTCTCAAAGGATTAAGCTCTATGCCAAAATCCCTGCTTTATGTAATTTTGCAGACAATTCCACAACTGAGGACATCAGATGCTACTTGTGAAGTCTTAATTTCTATTCTTTGTTTTCCCAAGAGAAGAGGATTTGCTCTTACAGTTAGACAGATGTGCTCCCAGGTAGTTGCACAGCCAATTCTCCAGCCCGTGTGCCCTACAGATAGAGTGGCATAACTCTCTAACCCATTCTCAGCACTGTGTTCATATGTAAGGGGAGCACTGATGATTGCAGTCAGTTCAACCCACACCCAGAACTTGTCTCTTTTCAACTCCAAGTTTTCTTCTTGTAAAAGCGTATGGATTTTCTCACTTCTCTAGCACTTCCCCTGTAGCAATCCTAAAAAACACAATGCTCTCAGCCACACGTTAGGACTACAAAGATGAGTGGGTGAGGTTTTTTGGTGTTTCAAAGGACTGGAGTCAATAGACTACAGGATTTTTAAGAGGGTCTCATAACACATTACTACTTGTGTATCCTTGCATGTGTGCACAAACTATAAAAAAGAAGTGATGTCTGTGGCTCTGGATTCATTTGCTGTGCAGGTCACAAGTCAGGTGGAGAGATAGATCTGTCTTGGAGAAATGAACTCTGCAAGTCTCTGAGCTAAAAGCAGCAGCCTTAGCTCACAGAGAATGTAACAGCAGGATTCCCAAGTGCCCCCTTCGAGTAAAGGTTCTCTCATGTGCAGTGGAAGTTCAAGACTGATCCAAGGAACAGCTTAAAATGGCTCCTGTGACCGAGCCGCTTGTTGTGCTTTTCTCTAAGAGGGTGTTTGCATTGATTCACTTGCCACGAAACTCCTGGCCTTAAACCTTGAAGTGGTGTCAACAGCAAAAAATACAAAAACCAAACTCTTTTATTTAGAAAAGAAATCAGTAAATGAAGATGGTGGCTTATGGTAAAGATATACTTATTTAAAGCTACTTAAGAGTCCTAGCTTTTGAGTATCTTTATTCATATGAGATACATTCCACTATAAATGGAAAACAACTAGAAAGTCATAAATGTAACAAATAGGAAAAAAAATCAAGACAGTTTCAAAAACAGCAACAAATGAGCTTTTCCCCCTCTGAAGAGGAGGAAAGCTGTAGCTAGAAAAGAAAGACCTTCCCTTAGCAAAACCAATGCACAGGAGCTGAACAGCATGACACCCCAAAACATCCGTCTGGTTCTTGTACGACCAGAGAACCACTTCCAGCCCATGCTTTGAAATGAGCAGTCGTATAAAGATCTTGACAAATTGAAAAGGCTGCTCCAAAAAAGAAACAACATAATTCCCATTTTCTTCGTGCATGGCAAAGCTCATCGCCGAGCAAAAAAGATGCCAGTGAAAGGCAAGGAATCCAACAGCCAACAACAGCTCCAGTGTTCAGTCAAGAATGAACTGCTCGATTATTGTCAGTACTTCCTCCATGAGAAACAGTGGTGTTATTAACAACCAGCAAAATCCAAACTGGTAACAGTTTTACAATGTGAATTCCAAACATTTCCTATTGATGAATTAACAGAATGAAAATTCTCTAGCAAGTTGTGTTGATGCCTGTGAGACCACAAAGTTATCTGGAAGCGGAAACTAGTGGTAACACAACTATTCAGCCACACTCAATCAGAGGTGGGAGGATCACACCCAGAACTTCCTACTTTGTAGGCAGTTATCTTTATTTTACAGATTAATGTGCACAAGTCTGTATACAACTCACAAAACATACGTGTATAACATTCAAAAAGGAAAAAAAGGAAAAGAAAAAAGAAATCAAAGAACTCATGTCGTGGATTGCCAACAGAGATCCCTGAAGCACGCGTAGTTCTGCACTCATGTTCCATATTCTGTTAATTATATGATTGCCATCTGGCCTCAGGCCCCACTGAGGAAAAGTGAAGGCTGGGCAATGAGATAGAGCAGCAATTCTTCTGTTTGTTTCTAAAACTGGAAAATGTTTTATTGAATTGGGAAATTTACACAAGGTGGGGGGGAAACCTAGGTCCTGTAATTATGGTAGTCAAATGCTGCTCCTGAGAAACTCCGTCTTATTTGTGCTTTTCACTCTGCATTTGAGATGTTCAATATGCTGCTGGCAGCCTCATTTTTCAGAAGTGGTCGGTCACCAATTATGTCTTTCCCACTGTCTTGACAGATATATTTACTAGTCTGTGCTGTGAGCAAACTCAAAAGGATCTGAGCATATGAAGTATTATATAAAGCCTTGAACTCTTGTTGAACAGATCTTGAATGCATCTTACATCCCTAACTACTGGATATTTTTTTACCCTAAATCAGCGAGTAAACTGATTGCCCCATCATGTAGATTTCTTCACATTACTGTGAAGATGAAGATGTATGAACCCCCTAAATACCCACATGCAGAGGACCAAAGAAACACTCAGAAAAATTAATACCACCATCTTTACAGCAGAGTAAACTAGTGTAAACTAAATACAAAGAGCACCTAACTGAAAGCAATGGTAAGCTATTCACGAACACCATGTGTTAAGTGAGCAATTAACCTGTGGAATAAATACTCATGCACTCAAATACTTCATTGTAAGAGGTAGGTATAAGTACAAATAAGTAGATGTACATATTTGCACAGATTATTTAAATTACACCTTTAACCTTTTGAGTGTATGCCTTTGAACCTTAACAACTTTTAACTTGGGAAAACTTTGCTCTTCTTCCTCTTTAAAAGGAAAGAATAGAACAGAGACTTCACTGAGATATTTCTTTAAAAATCCACAGAGAAACAGGTTCTCATGTTCCTGATATATGCTGAGAATAATTCTGCTTTTCAGAGAGATGCTATTTTGAATTTGATTCTGACAATCTGGTAAAACTGACAAAGAACACAAAAGGACTTTTGAGAGGCCAGGACTGCAAAGATACCTACAGCATAAGAATAAAAGTCTTTCATTTTTGCAAGGTCCCTTCCAGCCCCTATCATTCTGTGGTACCTGAAGGAATACAAGTGTGCCAAAACTGTAGCAGGAAATAGAAGAGTTCATATCAAAGTAAAACAGCAAGTTTGTTGCCTTGGGAAATTACAGGAAACATAGTGAGGTGAACACAATTGTATCAGAAATCTTTATACAAAGGGAAATGTGATGAACTAAAAAGGAAATACACAAGTACTTAGGGACAAAGTTAGAAAGACTGAGGCAAAAAGAAACTTTCGTTGGCAAGAGACAAAGAATGCTAAAAAAAGGGAGGGGTTTGTTAATATGCATTTCAGAAAACAGAGAGGAAGGAAGCTATAAAACCACTATTTCACTGGAAAGAGAGTTTAAAAAGCAACAATGGACTGTAAGACAACAGCAGACTTCAATAATCTTCATAAAGGAAAAAAACCCCATCTCAATTAGAGCAAACCATCTAACAAAGTGGGGAAGAAAATTGGATGTTAAGAAAAGTAAGAATTTCTTACAAACAATTAGAAGTATTCCTACACTACACAACTGAAGAACTAATTGCATTTCAGTCCAAAGGGGCTTTGCTTCAAAGCAGTATAGCAACTCAGCAAAGCAAACTAAAGGGAGAGGCAGCAAGGTCCCAGAAGATGGTAGAGGAGCAAACACAGCAGTAACTTCAAAGTGAGAAAACAAGAAAGCAGGAACTGAGAAAGTTACAGACCAGATGTACCATCTGATACTCAGAAGTCCTGGAATTCACTATACAAGGTTAAGAAATACTTGGAACATGCTAAGAACAATATCCAGTTTCCTTTTCGAGATCAGCACAGTAGCTGATCTCCTCAATGAAGTCTTCCATGCTGACCCACACAGCATTCTCAAAAGCAACAGTGGAGACTTGGTTTTAACAAACCACAGGAAGAAAGAGAAAACAACATCCTGGTTGCAAAATTACCCTGAAAACATCTAACTGTTCAGCCAAGAGGGCATTTCAAGCATGGTATAACAAGCTACAGACAAGTTTCCTGCATGATCCAGTGTTTAGTAGCAATTTTTGGAGTGACTTACCATTAACTCCACCACACTACCATACATATGGAGTGATATAAATCCAAGAGAAAAATGCCAGGGCTTTCAGAAAGCAGGATCAAAAAATCATTTTGACATAAGAGACATGGTCTAAACTCAGTGTAATCAAATCAAATGAGGAAAAATACAGATGTAAAACAGCATGTTCAAAGGGTAGCAGTGAAAATACTGTTGTGAATAAAAGTAATCAGTTCTACTCTAGTTCCCCACCCTACCTTGCAGTTAAGACTTAGGGTGGATATCAAGTGGAAAAAAAAACAACCCAGAAAAATAAACCCTGGTGTAAAACCAGAGAAATCTGTTCCTAGAACTTTTTTTAAAAAATAGTGTAGACCAGCACTTCTCAGGGATCATCTGGATAACCATGACCCTGCCACAAGTCACACCACTGGCAGCATCTTAGCATCACTATGTTGGTGTTTGTTCATCCCCAACCTTTTCCTACTAGCCTTGTGAAGTTCCCTTTCATCCCTACACTTCCACGACACTTTGTCATGTCAAAGGAGCAGAATGGAAGTCCTAGGACTCTGTACATCCTTAACACATAAAAATAATTTCCAGAATATTCTCAGGGACAAAGTAATCTATTACCTACCTGCCCTGGGGAATGTCACCAAGCTACAGTGCTATAGAAAAATGTTATTTGTGTTTCTATTGGTCACCCTGTAAGAATTACAGTGAAGTGTTTGGATTAATGCTGACTTCCCTTTTCACAAGCAACTAAATCCCTTGACAGCTGGGATATAATTTCAGGAGCCATTGAAGGAGACAGGAGAAATGGTAAACCCATGAAGTGCAGGATCCCAACATCTGAATAAAATTATTAAATATCGATCAAATGAATACTCACCAGATGAATGATAACCAAGGAAGTAAATTTATGGCAAACGCTAACAGAAAGTTTTACAGACTCTAGATTCACCACAAACAATACCTTCATAAAACAATGAGAAGTGTAGGTGATGAGTAATTAATTTCAGTTTAGAATGTGTTTTCATTGATTTCTCTTGTTTTACTTTATGTGACTGAAATTTATCTGCAATTCTGCACTGAAACTGAAGAGAGCAGTCAGAAACCTTCTGGTCGTCTTCAGAAAATAAGGGAAAAAATGACTGAATGATTTGGAAAAAAACCAACCCCCCTATATCCTTTGCATCTTAATGGAAAGTCTTTGGATACCTGACATGACTATAAACATCTGTGAGTGCAATATGCCATAATATTCTCCCTCAGAGCGTTCCTTGAGCTCATGGCACTCTTAAAACATCCATGGAGAAGTAAAAAAGTCAGAGCAGCAGCCACTGAAAATTATGTTTACCAGTTACAAAACAATCATTTTCTCAGAGACTTATGGCTACAGTTACATTAACTCTAGAAATGTTACATAACGTTTGCTAGACTACAGATGCAATGGAAAGGCCATGCATCTGGTAGCTCAGAATATATTCTGTTTGGAATTTAAATATTTGCCCTGCGATATTTTATGCTCACCAGTTTTTCCTCCAACTGTCACTGTTCTAACAAATGTTGCATTTCATCCTTTTCAAGAAACTTACATTAACTAATTTTTAGTGCGATAATGCCTTCTGTGTAAGTATGGGCATCATAGCAAAAACAAAGCAGTAAGCAATGTTGTTTTGAGGTATTGAGTCTGAAAAACAGCAGTGTTTTACTGTACAGCCAGCCAGCACTGGATGTCACACAACCTACAATGCTGGAAATCCACCACTGCTAAAGATCTATTGGTCCACTCACTAAAATGTGCCACAAATCTGAAGTCCTGAGGCTGACATCTCTCAAAAAGCTGATAAAAGTGCATGGAAAATAATGTGGCAGGCTATGAAGTATTCCTCATTGTAAAACTTCTCAAAAACTTACTAATTAGATGTATGCAATTCATTACAACATAGCTAGGGGTGGCAGGAAAAAGCACAGGAAACACTATACTTCAGAACTACAAAAAAACAAAAGCTGCAAACACAAATACTTGAGCAAATCTGTACAACTTGGCAGAACAACACAAGATACCAAAAAATTGTCTCTCCAGTATAAAGACTGTGTTCTTCAGGAATGTGCAAGGAACCACAGAGACGCCAATTCTGACCCAAATGTGGTTCCAGATCAGAACAACATATCAGGACATAACACAGCACACTCAAGCAACTACGACTATTACCAGGTTCTGGGCTGACAGAAAGAGAAACATTGCTTTTTTTAAAAATTGTTTGCAAGTTCTTTTGTCACTCATCTACACACTCCTACACTGTGGGCACAGACAGAGTAGCCTCAGTTTCCTCTCAGCAATACCAAGTGGGCACAGGAAGATAAAGAAGTAACCACATAGCAGTTACGTGCCTCAGTATCTGCCATCTAGGCAGATGTAAGAGCATTTCCTAGTCTGACCACACTGAGAGGAAAATTGGGTATACATCATCTGCTCTATGAACCCCTGCTCTGAACTGAAAGTTGGGCATGCAACTTCACAGAAGAACCATCCAGAAAGAAACCTCCATCTTCTGGATGATTTTGGCAGTCAAGAGCGCAAGGTGTTGCAGAGCTCTCAGCCCACAGTCTATTTGCAGCCAACCTGACCAATATCATCCTAAAACCCTGAACACTCACAGGCATCTAAATGAAGAACACTCCCTTCTACCCAACAGAGCAACTAAATGTTTGCAGATGCAACCCTCCACCAGAAAGCTCACCTAGAAAGAAAAGGTTTATAAGTCTGCTACTGCATCCAGCCAAGAGATTGCATCCCAAATCCCCACAAATGTTGAAGCTGGAGCTACAGAGAACCTGGATCCAAATTTGGCCAAGTTCCCAACCCTGGACGTCCTGCTGCAGTATTAAGTCTTTCGTCTTAGCTTTTTTTTGTAATTGGTAAACAACCTTAAGATGGTTTTCGTATTCATCCCAACCATAATTTCTCAGGGCACAATCATTTTAAACCAACTCAGTTATCTGTCCTTACATAAAGAACTGTCTTCTTCAATGAGAACTAGCTGCTGTCTGTAACTCTAGGCTGCAGAACTAGAGGCTGCACAGCAAGAGCTTTCACTCTGTCAGTTACTAATATCAACATCTTCATGGTTAACAAAGCAGTAAGAAACTTTAGCTGACTTCCACCTTACTCTTTGCTATATGTGCACCTTTTTAAAGTTCTTATTGCAACTCACCAAAATTTCTCTTTGTTCTTCTAGGTTTTTTAAAAAGTTGGAAAACTCATGAAGTGATGCATCTGTAATACAAAGCCATAACAAGTTGTTTAATCATGATGCAGGATGGCATGGCAAAAAACAGCTACTGAGAGTCACTTCTTACCTACCTATGTATCTTTCATCATCTGTCTCTGCATCACCAATGAATTCAAATTTAAAGTCTCTCAGAGAATGAGCAAATTTTCTCTGGGCTGCTGAAAGGTCTGCAATGAAAGAATAAAACAAACAAAACACAGATTGAAGGTTAGGGAATCATTTTAACAAATCTGGAAGATCCCCCCCCACCCCCAGAATAATCAACTTTTACAAGAAATCCTCCACATAGGTCTGCTACGGACATTACAAGACATCCAACATTGTCTAACCCTCTTCTGATCTCACCTGGGAATTTGTCGCAGATTTCTTTCTATAAGGCTACATAGCAGACAGCAAGTGTTATCATGTGACAGTGTTAGATCTGTTCTTATGCTTCACAATTTAAGGCAGGAGCCCTACAAACAAATCTGTAACTACACAAGTTTCAGGCCCTCAGAGTAAGTTCTGCCACTTATCTTACTCTGCTCACCTAAATAGACTACTATATTTGTCAGCACAAATACACATTAGGATTATCCATATACTTCACAAAGACTGCTCTGCTAGTGAGACATTTATACATAAACCAAATTTAAAAGGATTGTTGCACTGGAACTAGAAATTCCATGGACTTAAACTTGGCTACAATTATTTAGATGCACAGCATTAAAATTAATCTTCTACAGCATCTGTTTTCTCCAACCCAATTTTCACCTATTAGTGTCTGACAACTTGGGGTCAGAGGGCTGCACTCTTACATCCCCCAGGAAGTAATCAAACTCTATATTCAGCCCCAATATCACCCCTATAAACCCCTAAGATGTATAAAGCTGTAAATAAGCAGTTGACACATGCTTTTCTGTTGTGCTGACACATGCAGGTTGGGAATATCACAAGTTCTGGAAGGACAGAATTCCTCAATGGAAAAAAGAGGATGCATGTTCAGGCACACTTCTACCCAGTAGTAAAGGTTTTACTCAAATTTTTGTTGTCAGCCAAGGTTAAGAACAATTTGAAATATATAGTTAATCTGTAATCTTTTTCTTATCACATGAGGTTCTGAAGGGCGAAGAACAACTCTTTAAATGGGTTAACTAAGCAGTTTGTTCAATATTAACTGGAGCTAAAAGACTACAAAACTTGGAGGGGGCAAGGGGCTTGTTCTTGTTTTGTTTGTTTAAAAAACCCCAACTTTATGATAGGCCCTGCATCCGACTCATCATTCCACATTCCTTTCTTTTCACTCATTTCTCACCAGTCCTTTCCTCACCTATTGCGTAACAGCACCATGGCCTGTGATGCTGTGCTGCTGGGTACTCGCCTCCCTTCTGCAGCTGCCTCCCTCTAAAGCCTGTGCCCTTCAACATGTGAAGCAGCAGGATGCTGCACAGTGTTGGAGGAGGAAAGATATTTTAATATACATTTTTATTTTTCTAATGTGATCAGTAGGTCGAGGGAGGTTCTCCTCCCCCTCTGTTTGACCCTGGTGAGGTCACATCTGGAGTACTGTGTCCAGTTTTGGGCTGCTCAGTTCAAGGAGGACGAGGAACTGCTGGAGAGGGTACAGCAAAGGACTACAAAGATGATTAGGGGACTAGAACATCTCTTTTACGAGGATTTTACTGGATGGGGGATCTCCAGAGGTCTCTTCCAACCCCCACCATTCTGTGATTGTCTAATAAGAAGGTTTAAGGAAAAAGTAACAAAATTGCCATGGAAAAAAAGAAACATATACATTTTAAGTCAAAAGTCCTCTAGGCTAAAAGGTTGTTCATAAAATAGACAGCAAAAGAAACAAGTTCTGCCAGTTGCGAGAGGCTTAAATATGGAAAAATAACTCTTAAACATCTCATGTTATGCTAATTTGTGAGACAGGTCACAACACCAAGCTGGAAAGAGTTCATTTATGGAAGAATGGGTCCAACAACGCACAGCATCCCAAACTTATTTAATTTTCCTGAATCCAGTAATCCCCTACCAAAGCCCTGTCATATGAGAGCTGGGCCCACACTAGAGGAAGGAATTGTTTATTACGTTTTCTCTCACTTGTAGAGTTGAGGTATTCAAACAATGGTGGGCAAAATACATGTTCAGAGGAGGCGTGCAGCACTGCATGCATACACTCCCCACTCCCCTGCTCTCCTTCACAGACTTAAAGGGCACTAAAACACTGAAGTGGGCTACAAGGAGTGATGTGAAACCACTTCCTGCCTGGCTGCACATCCCACCTCTTCACCAAAAATCACCTCTGGTGACAGCAGACAGGATGTGTGCCCATATCCTTACTCTTTCAGTGCAAAGCTGAGAAGAGACTGAATCCAAACACCAAGGTTCCCACAGGATCAAAATACCACATTCAAGCGTTTCTCTTTACTGAATCTGCTAAGGAATGGGAAATCATTGACCAAAGGGCTAAGTGTCTGGAAGCAGTAACCTTTTAAACACACCAAACCTAGGTTTGCAGAGGTCCTGTATTAAAGCCATGAAGACACACCACATATTTTGCAGATTCTTTCCACAAATCATCTCCAAAGTGCTTAAAAACTACTTAAATTTTTGGAAAGCCTTAGGGAGCGAGGGGAGGTTGGGACACAGAATTATGACATGATGGGTTAAGGAAAGATATAGATATCTGCCTATTAAACCAACACCTAGAAGGAGACAACAAAATCTGAAGAAATTTTCTTACAAACGTAAAGAATTTGGCACTTTCAAAGGTGAAAAGTGGAGCAAAATAAAAACCACTCACACATTGCAAGATGTAACTGGGAAGAAACAAGCCTCCTGACAGGGGGGAAAAAAACACTCCAGTCATTTGGTTCAACAGGCTACTGCAATGATCAGAGTCCTAATGGTTGACAAAACAAGAGATTTTTATTCCTGCTTGGTCAGCAGCTGTTAGCTACAAGGTTCATCCCCTAATGTTCATAAGCCATCCATCAGTCTTGTTTTATTTTAGCTAAACTTACATTAAAGGTCACATCCTGCTTTCATTACCTCTGCCAAAATAGCACTGTGTAAAAATAAAACCAGCACCTTGCTGGGCAGAAGCACTGGTGCCCAGCTATTCACATGAATGGAAGAGTCTCTGGTCTGCCTCTTGCTATACTGAAAGAAACAAAACGGGGTATCAAGTAGAGATGGAGAAAAACCCTCAGAAGGTCAGAGGAAGAATAATGAACTCATTTTGCTACAGCACAATTACTAGGATGGTGGCTAGACTCAAAAAAGATAACACAGCCCTGTGCTGGTCTCTCGTGCTGCCTGACAAACCACGGCCAGAGGGAGTCAAACCTGCTGCTGCGAGGCAAACAGCATCAAACTGCTCCAGTCTTTACCCTGACAAATTCCATGTATCCTACAGTACATACAGAGGTGTCCACATAATTGTAAGTGTTTCTAAGACTCTACAAAAGCAAACTAGATGCTGCTGTCATCCTAAGTACTATACTCTTACTGTTGTTACAATTTAAACGCTGAACATGGTTGCTTAAATTAGAAAATCCATAAATTGGATTTCTTCCACTCTGTGTCAGAAGACCTCTACTACAGCAAAATTATTTGGCTGGCACTGACAGATACATTCCACCATGGTTCCACATCAGCATTAGAGTTTACAAGACCAATATGTGCTATATAACAGGCTGTAAACATATATGTGCTCCAGACACATACATTAGAATAAGACAGTACTTGAGTATGGTATGTAGTGAACAGCACAGCCAGTCACACTGACTATCCCAAATAATGCTGTAGCCTACTGAAAAAAAAAATCACAGTGGGAATTTAGGGGGCCAGAAAGAAATTACTTTATTCCCTTTAGTCTCCACATTCTACAGAGAAATACTAAATAGAAAGATATAGGAAACAAGCAACAGAGAAAACCGAAAGGGAGGACAAGGCATTCAAGAGCAAAGAGCATTGAAACGTCAACAAAACATTAACAACCTTTCCTGAATAAAGTGTAATCCTGGTGTATTCACAAGGCAGAGTCATTTCAGAGACTTCACTTTCTTGAAACACTAAAAGAAACCAAGTGTCTGCTAAATGTTTTGACAAAAAAAATATTAAGACAGACAGACACATTTCCAAAGAGAGAAGGAAGGGACATAAAGACACCCAGGCTATTAATTTTCTTTTTTTTTTAATATTCTTATCATTAGCCTGTATTTGTTTCATGTTTGAATGTAACTACTTAAGAACACATCAGAAGAAACAGGAGTAGCTGCCAGCTTCACCACTTGGCTCTGAAACACTCCAGTAACAAGCACTCCTATCAGCTTGTCCTGCACCAGATGCACTGTTGGTGCCCTATAGAAATACCTCTATATTTTTCTATTTGGATTTGGAGGAAAATGTTTTTGTTCCTTATCTGAGTTAAGCCAAGCCAACATCATTAGTTGCTAGGCAGTGGCCAGCCCTCACAGCACCAGACTCCAATTACTTCCTTCGTGACCAGTACTACCTTCAGTGTTAGCCACCTAAACTAAACCTCTTGCAGAAAAGCAAGACAATGTTGCTTCCCATGGCTATCCAAGATCTCTTCTGCATGGCAGGAGAATTAACTGCTTGTTAACAGCCTTTTGCATTAGTGAATATTTTTATACAGCAAAAAGCAGATTTCTACATCTGGCTTCAATTTACTGCATCATGATTTTTTCAGGACAGGAACTACATCACCATTCCTCAGCCCTAACCACAAATCTCATTGACCGTAACAGATACACTTGAGGAATGACAGATTTCTAGCAGCTTACTTCTAAGTCACAGAATGGCTTGGGTTCCAAGGGATGGTAAAGATCATCTAGTCCCAACCCCCTGTCACAAGCAGGGACACCTTCCCTAGATCAGGTTGCTCAAATCCCCATCCAATCCTGTCTTGAACAGACCCAGGGAGGAGGCATCCACAACTTCTCTAGACAACCTGTTCCAGTGCTTCACCACCCTCATAGTGAAGAAAAATTGCTCTGGTCTTGTTCAACAACATTCTCCTCAAAAAGCAACCCAGCCTTGGATCACTTTGAGGTCCTATCTATGCAGGGATGACCCGTGCAGAGCTGTATAGATAGATTGCCCCAAGCTGTCCATAAGCCCCTGACCAAACAGGGCAGTGCTGCATCATTCAAAGAACCGAAACCTGAGCTGAGCCTTGAAATCCCTGAACAAATAACAAGCCCTGAGTCTCAGTCCAACCCACTATTCAGTTGCCTGAGAAAGAAAGATAGACAACCTGGATGGTTTCAGTGTTGGTTTCAGCTGACAGCCTTGTGTATCCAGATGGTATACTCCACTCAGATATAGTCTTGCCACAGTCATGTGAATCAGGGGATAAAAACCCTAGGATGTGGGTTAGGAATTGGGAAACTACAACATGCCTTCATGGAGACCCTTCCCCCTGGGTCAGGACACCAGCCAAGGTCACCTCTCTGGGATTGAGAGCCCTTAGCTGGAGAGGTAAGCAAATATTTAGCACACTAAGTTCGTAACCACAGGCGATTAACTAACACACGTATATTTAGCGCTTCTTACCTTGTTATATCGTATTCCTGCTTTTAAGTTGTAATAGTGCATTCGCCCATTGAATCCATGAAAACCTGTGTTAGTGGTGTATTATTAAACCTGTAAGTGAAGCTCAAATTAAGTGTTTGCTTCAGCCCTGCAGTTAAACCTCTAAGGTAAAGCTGAAATAGATAATTTGCTCCAGCCTTGCAGTCTAGCCTCTCTCCGCCACACAAGCCACATGTAAATAGCATGACAGAGATACCCCAACCCTTGCCCCATTTCTTGAGAGAATCACCCAGGTTTTGCAAGATTTCTATTTTATAAGTTACTTCTGTCATATTTTATGACTTTTCTTCTTTCAAATGAAGAACCCCATAATCTAAATGCCACTATTCTTCACATGGATCAAAACAAGTCAAGAAGCTTTCAGGTTTTAACAGAGCAGACTGTTTTTCATAGATATGCAAGCCAGTTTAGATGCCATAAGGTCCAACCACTGTTTCCTCCTATAGCAAGTATGCAGTATAATAAGATAAAACAAATTATCTTACCCACCTTCTCTAGTTCTACAACTTTCACCAGTGAAAGCAGACAACCGATTTCTCCTCTTTCTACACTTACAAGGGTACAAACTCCACATTCCCCTGCATCAAGGAACAAAGAATTACCATGTGAATTACCATATATGAAATACCACAAAGCAGCATCTTAGGTGAGTATGGGCAAACTGACAAATCATGCTGGTATTGTCTCCCAGCTGCACCACACCTTCTTGGGCTCTGGCTGTTTGCCTTTTCAGCTGGGTCTTTGAAAGGAGCGAGCCAGCCTTACTCCATCCTGCCAAGGGCATTCTCCTCTTTGCATTACAAGGCATTAGGAAAAATAGCACATCTAGTGTCTTAGCAAAGATTAAAGCTCTCCCTAGAGCATCTCCAACAGCTCCAGAAACAAGGTGCACCCCTCTGCCAGCTCAGATGGTGACCTTATCTTTCAGTTCTGCTCTTCAGGAACACAGCATAAATTACAGGTCATGAAGGAAAAAGACAAGCTGCATCCCTGGCCCTTCTTTTCCTCCATAACAGCACTCAATGGAGAAAAAAACCCCAACCAACGAGCCTTTCCCCACAGCGTAGCTAAAAGAACCCTGAACAGGATTTCACTCAATAAAGGCCTTTTTCCAGGCAGAGCTCTCTGCCCACTTAGACCCAGTCATCCGCAAACAACGCAAGTGTTAGTGCTTTTCACCAGAAGTCAGAAGACCACTCCATAATGGGAAGTGGGCAGCCAAAGCACAAGAAGAGCTGGTAGTCACCTCCCTAATGCATGACTAGAGCAAGTATTTTTATCTTCTTTAAAAGGACATGCTGTTCAACTGACAGTTTGAAGCATTTTAATCAAGCCTGCAGAAACGTCAGCATTAAACGTGAAAACCTCATGAAAAAAAATAATAATAAAGTATCATTCACAATGTTCTCTCTCTTCTCAATGACAGATATCTCCAACCATTGACACTTGTATGGAATTACTGCCTATCTGAACATTCACGTGTTTAGACAAAACCCCGTAAGGAGATCAAACTTGCAAGATGCTGTGATTTCTCCACAACGAGTCCTGTCCAAACACGCACTCAGCACACACGCACATGCATAATTACACTGTTACGTGAAAAGGCTACCAAATAATTTGCCATCAGTAAGACCATAAAAGGTTGAGAAAATAAAGTTATATTTTCACCAGTTCCTTCGCTCATGAGTCATGGAAATTAAGCAAAATTCTTCCAGTAGGCTGAGAAAGGCCTTACATAGTAGAGTTTTATTTTCCCAAGTGCAAAAGGATTCAAGTGGGAAAAGAAAACACAACAAGGATTCACATAACTGAGCAGCTGAGATCTGTAGTTCAACAGGTAATGGCCAAGCACTCAGCCTCCACGCTATTTATTATTTCCTAAAAGGTGAGAGTACAAGTCCATTTTGGAAAACATTTGATAATTTAGTGCATTTCTACACAAAAAAAACCCTTAAAATACCAATTAAAAATGCAGAGGTTAGAAATTCTGGCAAGATTCGAATTAAACTCCTTTATTTGAGGTAGACTTTTTTGTCCTATGCAGGCAAGCCCAAATGAATCTTCAGCATCAGGAAGGATGAGAAGACCACAAGAGGATCCTGCAGAAGAAAGTTTTAGAATAACTTTGCTGTAGCTAGATACAGAATTGAACTGAATCCAAGCAAAGAAAACAGCTGGCAGCAACTGTGGTGCAGAAGACAGCCTGTACTTACATCATCCATATACAGCTTCCATAAAAAGCACCAGACAGCATAGCAGCAGGTAGCTAAACTAGATGCCCAAATAAAAAAAACTAAAAAGGTTTTATTAGACACTTCTCCAAAACTATCAAGTGAGGATTTCACAATAGTTTCGTGTCAAAAAGGATTTTTTTCTGATAGCTCTCATGTGAACTGTATTCAGCTAAACCATATTAAAACTGAAGCTTCTAATTAGGTCAGACCAAAACCATATACATACACCACAGAATACTCCAACATCCGTATACTGAATACAGCATTCTTTTGAATAAATAAAAACAGCAGAAAGCACTGAAATACAGTGAACATGACAGTAAAGGATGAGCCTCACACTCTCCTTTCACAGTTTCACTCTTTTGAAGTTGTTGCTAGAGGAAACCCTGATGCTGTGGCATCATTTCACCTGCCAGCTTCTCTGACTATTGCAATTTATTTCCCTGGACAGAAGTATGAAGTTATTGCTCCTGCCATCAATATGCCATAGCAGAGCTTGTCAGAAAATAGGTACATAAATATTCAACTATGTATTATGGTATATGCCGAGACAGAAGCTTTACTCATCCCTCCAAAATTAGTTTCCAGTCTGGTTATTAGTGCCAACTGGTTCCCAAATCAAAGATCACTGAATGATCAAAAACCAAAATAATTCAGCAAAAGTAATTTAACTAGTCAAGAGCAAGCATCATATCCTCATGAGAAGCACAAAGCATCAAAGAGACATCTCACAATCCTACACAGCTATACCAACATAGCAGCAGGAAACAAAGCCTTTTGCTTAGTTGTCTTAATGCAACTTTCATATTTTATTCTGTTTTCAAACAAAAGCAAAACTTACTGTAACACCATCAGCATCTTTTTTAGATTGCTTACACCTTCTATGTTTTGACACAAGAATTAGCTTAAACTTACTATCTCAGGTTGAGAGAAAAGTCAAGCTGCTTTTATTTCGAAATGGTAGCATATAATCTGAGAGTGAAAGCACCAGCCCACAGAGCTTCATTGATTTCTGCCCCCCCATAACTTCACTTTCAGCTGCATCACCGTGCACTCCGCATTTCTGGCACAAGGCATTCTCACGAGAGAGCAGATAAGGCCGTTTCTTGCATAAGTGCAGCAATATGACAGAAGTATTCACAACCTCCCTTAGAAACCAGTATGGATTTCCTGCACTGTGACTGCTCTCACCACTCTGATGATAGGAGGAAGATTTACGTAGCAGAGTAGGAGTGCAGAAGTTCAGTACTGGCTTCAGTGGTGTTTGAGTTCCACTGATGGAAGCTGAGGAAAAAAAATAAAAACAAAAAAAGAGTAAACCAGTTTTTCCAAAGAGAAAGTTGTTTGGATCTGTGAAGCTTCTGTTACCATGTCTGGGGTTGGAGTGTTACTAAGCTTCAGAGAATTTGTTTATAAAACAGGAAGTATTGATTTTTGCTTTGCCTCTCTTCCCCGGACCCACCACCAACAGTTTATATTCGAGTACTGCCCCTGTTTATCATCAGCCACAGGACCCACAACTCTGCCTTGCTAGCAGTGGAGGTTTAGCATACTCAAAGCTTTAACTGTGTCAGAGTGAGCAAGAAGTTGAGAAAAGGAGAGCAGAATACTAAAGCTGACCCACGATTGATCACAAATGTTGCCATATTAAATAAATCTAACCATGGGTTGCCTTCTCTGAGACAAGACAAAATGAAAAAACCACCACATTCTATCAGCCTAATAGCTCAAGGGAGAAGCTGCCTGGACAGTGACGATCTATGTCATAGAATCTTATAGGTTGGAAAATACCTTTAAGATCATTTAAGTCCAACCTTAATTGTAACACTAGCAAGTCCACCACTAAGAACATGTCACTAAGCACCACATCTACATGTCTTTTAAATACCTCTGGAGACAGTCACTCTACCACTTCCCGGGGCAGCCTGTTCCAGTGCTTTATAACCCTTTCCATGCAGAAATCTTTCCTAATACCCAACCTGAACCTCCCCTGGCACAAATTGAGGCCATTTCCTCTTGGAGAGGAACCCTACTTGGGAGAAAAAACCCATGCCTTGCTATAACCTCCTTTCAGGTAGTTGTAGAGCGCAATAAGGTCTCCTCTCACCCTCCTTTTCTCCAAGTTAAACAAATCCAGTTCCCTCAGCAGCTCCTCACAAGACCTGTTCTCTAGACCCTTCACCAGCTTCGCTGCTCTTCTCTGGAAATGCTCCAGCACTGCAATGTCCTTGGTGTAGTGAGGGGCCCAAAACTGAGCCCAGTATTCAGGGTGTGACCTCATTAGTACTGAGTACAGTGGGGCAATCACTGCCCTAGTACCACTGGCCACACTATTTCTGATACAAGCCAGGAATGCTGTTGGCCTTCTTGGTCACCTGGGCATGCTATTATATGTACAATTCTCACAGAACCCCAGATTTCAAGAATGTTGCCTCAAATTACTACAGTACAAATAAAGGCCGATAAAATACACAATCTGAAGGAAATGCTTCAGCTTTCAGCAGTGAACATATTGTATCTGTATGACACAGGGAGTTACACACAGCATGTACACCTACATACACAGAATCATTCCACGGAGGAAAACAAAACACTGTTCTGTGCTCCAGCTGTACTGGCTTTATAGCTCAAGCCTGAGTATTCACTGGTACAAACTGTCCTGGCTGCTCACAAAACTTTTAAATCAGATTATCTATTCATACATCAAGCTTGGAAGCAAGTAAAACACAACCAAGATGATGGAGGAAAAGTAATTAATTAAACCCTGATGCAAAACAGAAGTAAAATTTGGGGAAAAAGTAAAAAAAGGCATGAAATGTGAAATATGACAACTGTAATTGCCTGACTAGGCCTAAATTTTATCAGGCTGATAGGGAAGATTAAGTAGTTGATCTGTCCCCAAACAAATTACTAAAAACAAACACACACATAGAAAAAAACCAAAAAAACCCAAACCAACACCCACCAAATTAGAAAATTAGCAGTTAAAAGCATCATTCACCTTTCCCAGCTGCCATGTGCTTCAACTCAGTTGACGTGTTTAGAGTAGAAATCAACAAGAAATAAATGTGTTTGGCAGACATTTCAGTGAAAAGGGCTCTTTTGTAAACTTCCTTAAAATAATACTCAGATTTAAGCAGTTATCTATCAATGCAACTAAAGAGATGGTGCTTAAATATTATCCAGCCACTGGTTTAAGGCAAATCAACAGGCTTTCAGTCTCCAGTGACCAAGCCTGTGTCTTTTGATAGAGAAATGTAGGTGACAAGACTGCTACATGGAAACTACTGATCTCTGCCAAAACAAAGTCATAGGCTGTGAAGGAAAAATGTGCACTTAAGTCTGGTTTGGTTTGATTTGGCTTTTTTTCCCCTCAAACTTTTTTCAATATATCACATTCTTAAAAAAACCCAAAACCAAACCACCAAAAGACCCCAAACATTTTTCTTTTGAAAGTAAAAGTTACTTTGAGTCATAGCTTCTCAAGTGTCTAGAGGAAAAAGGATTAACAGGGTAAATCTACCACATACTATGAACCTACAAACCGTAAATCTCAGTATAACGGCAGCAGAACCACGAGGCTCTCTGTGCTAAGCAGAGGCACAGCAGAAACCCCAAAGTTAGCAAAGCCACATTTAAGACAATCTTGAGGGATGTGAACCACAACAGCTATGCTGGGTCACAGGGGTTATTGCACGATTCTGTAACAATTGGCTGCCTTTCTATTATAGGGAGATTATTTATTTCTCTATTTTTAGTACTTTCCATAAGAAAATATAATGAGATGGAGGAATGTAGTTTAAAAAAAATAGTAATTAACCTGGAAGGCAGAAGCCCATTTCATCTCTTTTAAAGCTTTCTAGTTACCACAAGTGACAAGAATGGTCATAGAGGCAGAGCAGGACATATATTCCTGAAAGCATCAAGAAGTATATATGGAAGACTGGTTAATGTTGCTATAGTTGTTTTAAAACATTAAAAAGAACCTGATCCTGATGGAGTGAAAAAAAGAACCGAAACAAACCTGTCTCTCTCCCAATGTAATACCCCTTCATTTCTAATAATTTTTATATTACTTTGATTTCAGCTGCAAAACCTACCAAAGTTCCTGATCAAAACACACAAATTAACTAAGAGATAAGAGTCAATAGAGCAGTGACCACTCTAAAATTAGCCTAGGTAATAAAATTAACCCCACATTTCAACAGGTATGGGAGTGGCAGAGTTATTGGACAAAGTAAGAGAGAGAGATATCCCTAAATTAGACCTTTCAATCAGGCTCCTTCAGTAGACTGTTCCTTCCCACTCTCAAGGGAAAAAGTCTACAGTTCAAGTTAATATGAAAGAGTCACAAACTTTCCATATATTCCAAGTCATAATCCTAAAGCAAGAGCACAAAAGACAGACGGACTGCCAGTGCAGTGATTACTGAGCTAAGCCAAGTCACAGGACAGCATGGGTTGTAGCTACTGTGCAGTATTTCCCCCCCTTCTTTAACTACCTGACATGGTATTAAAAAAATACAATATCAAAAGTTACTTCTCCAGTGGAAGACACATTTCTAGTCCTAGAGAACTGAAATAATGGTATGCTTTTCCTCTCTTCCCTCAGCAAGACGAACCCCAAAAGAAAGCATTGCTAGAACTACTTGAACAAGTTGTGTAGCTACAAACACAGCGACCATAACACTCAGCATAAAGGTATTCCCTCAGGTTTTGGTCTCCTGTCTCACCACAGCCATGCCCAAGCTTGCTCAGCAGACAACAGCTATCAAGGGGACCATCTGGGATGCAGAACACAAATTTGGGATTTAATGCCACCCCGCCTTTCCAAGTGTCACTAATCTAAATGCCTTTGCTTTGAACACACAACATGCGTTGTACATATAGCTACACAGACAGTTACTCTGGCTGGACATCCTGCTATGCTTTCTCCTTTAAAAAACAAATCCAAAATGAAATAAAAAATCCACCAGGAGATTACAAACATTTTGCAGCTGGTCTCCTTACCACAAGATAACCATCTATTAGCACACTTGAAAAGTCTTTTCTTTCAAGAACCACTGTGAATGAATGCAGTGTCCTTCACCCAGCCACAACTCACAGCCTCTGCTTTTTAACTGACAAAGCCTGTTCCCAAAATTCTGCTAGTATTTCTCACAGGCTGTTTCAGATGGCAAACTGGAAGAATCTGTGAAGAACATTTTTTAGCTTTGGGAACAGTTTACTTGGTGTGTCTGGAGCACCACCCTTGTGAGAAAATGTACAAGCACTTGGAACAACAGCTATACATCACTGTTCCAGAGCAGTAACACACATGCTGTGCTATGTCAAGTTCAGCCCTAGCACAAGGCCAATCAAGTACACTTTCATTTGCTCAACCCTTATTTCTGATAACTCACAGCTTGCTTGCCATGAAAAGAGATACAGCCCAAAAGAAAGGAGTCTGAACTCCCAGTTTTGTACCTCACGCTGCACTGCTGCTTTGTGGTTGTGGGACCATGCTATCAATAAAATATCCATAAGAAAACTTAAGCATCAATAAAAAAACCCATAGAAGAAAGGAGCTAGCCTCATTCTATCCACCACATGTGGAAAAAAGGCAGCAAAATACCGGAAATCCTAAAGAGTTCTGTAAAAGTGTTTGCTGATAACAGCTGGAAAAGATATGTGTCGATTTCTTTAGGAAAAAAGAGCTCCCGACCCAGCCCTAATGATGTAAATCAGAACAGTTTCTAACAAATTACAGTTCATGAGCTGCTGGCAGACTGCTAAGATAGAAGTGGTCCACAGCTGGTCCTCAGAACCACAGTGAACAACCTAATGCACTGTACTAGCAGCCATCGAATTAAGTGGTCACATCATCTAGTGCAACATTCTTTTGTTGAGATGAATGAATGAGAGGCATTCAAAAGCCAAGCATGCTTATCTCCTCTGAAGAAATAAAGTTGGAAATAAAAAATTAAGACAAGGTGCCAATTCATAGCTTATCGCTTTTTATTCTGCTCCTCACAAACAAAAGTTCTTTATGAGCACCACAGGAAGCTGCAACATATGTGAAAGATCCCATGGCTAACACATTTGCCTTAAAATTCCTTGTTAATCTCATTTTCTAGTCCCAGTTAACACTGAAAAAGAATTCCTACACTAAAAGTTCTTCAGTGCAGTTCTTCATTTACTGTTTCTTGTCATCTCCTGGTTTTATACTAAAATTACTGCTGAAGTTGGGGAAGAGAACCCGCATCTTAACCCATCGACTGTGACATTCCAAAATAAATTGGATTCTTAAACAGCATTAGGCTTTACATTCATTAGTCCAACTCAAGACTACCCTTTTCTGCTCTGCCCCTTTAAACTGTCACTTTTCTATGGCTTACAAGAACCAGATGCAATACATGTCCACAATCTTCAAACTGTGTGAATCAGTCAGTCAAGGACTAGACTGTTCTAATCCATATCATTGCTGTTCTCAGCATGTCCAGCATGAAACAGTATGAAGAGTCACAGAACATGGCACCTTGCCTGCTTCACTGGTTGGCCACATAAAGCAGGTCTGCATGTTCTCAGAGTCTTCTGGAGCAAGTCTGAAGGTAGGCAAAAGAGAACCTGTTACACCTAGGTGGGAGAGCAGTCACATAGGCAGCACCTTCCAGACTCTAGGGAGGGGGACAAGAGGTGGATGAAGCAGCTCAGTGATGCTCAGCAGCCCAAGGCCAGGCCACTAACATAGCCACAGTAGGTGTGTACTTGCTTTTACTAGTGTAATAGTAATTTAGTCCACCAAAGTCAGGATATCTGCAGCTGGACCAGAAATAATTAGTAAGATGCCTAGCTAAGAGACATATATTTTGTCTGAATCTTCTAGCTTACATGTCCACAAGCATTTTTTAGTTATGAACAAATGTAGAGAGTTGGGACCAAAGGCTTTCCCTGAATAGAAGAATAGTCCTGTCTGTTTTGACCATCTGAAGACACGTCAGAATTAAGACAAGGGCAATAGGGAAGAGAAGAGAAAAATGTAGGCACAAATCTGTTTGACTCAAAGTACAGATGGCTAGCTTTAATTGTATATAAAAATATATTGCTGGATGCACAATGTAATCTATTTATTATATAAACATGCTTAAAGCAGTCCTATATGACTCAAATTGAATTAAGGCATAGTTCAAAGGGCTGAAATGAGATTATCATAGAACATTTCGTAATCTTGCTTTTTGCAATTCTGTAACCTGCCTGTCTCATGATGCACCTGAGCACTGATAGGAGGTGCACTTGCTGTTGGTGTCACAGCACTATCCTGCAGCCATAATAATCAGGCAGCCCAACCCCATTTGTGGGCTAAAAACCTGACTTCTGACATTCATTTTATTTTCATGGCTCTTGAAGATACCACCTAACCACAACCCAAATGTGAGGAGAATTACTCACATAAGGCATTTGTAGAGATCCTGCACACAAGTGCTGCACTTAACAGCATTTTGAAGTCTACGTGTATTGTAAAACATAGCCTCCCCTTCCCCACACTTTCCTCCACCAGTTCATTCAGACAAAAGCAGACTAACAGCTCTGAAGAGCAGTGTGCAAAAGTCCCAATCAGCTCCCCTGCTTACACATTATGAAGCAACATGAAACATATCTCCTCTCAGACACAATTTCCACTTCAAAACTAAACACTAATGACCTGTACTTTCATTAACTGCTGTCTTGTTGATCCTGGAGCATTTAACACATTCAAAAGACAGAACAAAGTTCAAGCCAGGATGATAACCCTTGCACATGTGACTGCTGACTATGTAAGATGGAGAACGGCCTACATGCAGAAAGAAAACCTCTATGCCCCAGTTCACCAACTATTTCCAGAAGTAGAGAGGAAAAACATCATCGTGCATTTAGCGGAAACAAAAAAAGCAGTTTGAAACACAAAACTCACTTCTCAAAGGATGTAACTGGCAGAAATACATGCAAAAATAAAAGTTATTTGGTTACTGTCCCAAACCAATATGCCATATTTCATAAGACGTCTCAAAGTCTTTGTATCCATTATTCCCCCTAGTAACATCAGGTGATATGCAAATAAATTTATTTTTTTTTAAACACCAGCAGGACTAAGACACTATTTTGTAACATAAAGCACAAACACATAACAAGAACAGGATTCTTCAAGAAAGAGTGTGTATTAGAAACAGCAAGTTGGTAATTTCATCGAAGTAACACATTCTACGGCAGTACCTGAAATCTCTGATCAAGGTGCAGCATTACCTTTTATCTGCTACTTCCCTCAGATGCTAATACAACTCCACAACTAGACATGGGACCAAGATGCAAATGGCCATCCCTGGGCTTGTGCAGATCCTGTCCCCCTAGGAAAAGGGCTGCCAAGGACACGCAGCACGCAGAGGAAGAGCCCTACAACCTGCATTCTTTTAGGAGCCACGAGAGCAAACGGATGCAGCAGTACTGCAAGGGAAACTGGATCCAAACATGAAGCAAGTCTAACCTGCTGTTGCTTAAAGACAAGTTATGAACCCACACCAAGACACAAACAAAGGGTGACTCAATTCATAGCGGCTCAGCAGGCAGCAAATGCCACACACATCCCTGTCCTGTGCAGTCAGCACACCACTGAGAGGCCTTCGCTGCCCACAGCCTCACCACAGCACTGGGCTGGGCCTTCTTCCCAAATCACAACGGTATCTCCATGGTGCACATGGCAGAGGCCCCTCAGCATTCCTGTAGCTGCACTCTACCTACGCCTAGCTTTCATATGCGTGTCACAGGTTGGGCATCCCAAGCTCAAAACGACCATGGTTAGGCAAGAACTTTGAAGAAGCAGGGAGGTACAACTTCACACTAGTGAAATGAAAATAAAAAAACCCCACAAACAAAAAACAAGCAATGTATGTCCACCAGTACTCAAGTACCTTGCCATTATAAATTGTGTTTAAAAGTAGAAATAAATATATTGCATTAGGAAAGCTGGCTTCGTGCACAAAGCCAAATAGGACTCTGGAGACTGTTTTATGTTCCAGCCCATGTATAGACTTTGACAAAGTCACTGCCTCCCATGTGCCCCAGCTGTGCCCCATGGGAAGGTACCTCAGCCTCTAAGCTATCAGCCAGCTAAAGCTGTTACTGAGCAACATGCTCGGGTTGCCAGGTCTTACTCCCACCACTTCTGCTACAGGTACATTGGTAAGGAAACAGTGTACACCGGAGTGTACCTGGGAAACTTGAATACGTGGTTTTTTAAAAAACAGTGGGCAGAACTCACACTGTTCAGATGTAAACAGAGCATCAGTTATTTTTCAGGAAAAAAAGATTAAAACCCCCACAATTAAAACCTTTGGAAAAGACATCTGTATTATAAAAAATATCACTTTCAGGATTGGAAGGATCTATCTTTTCAGACAAATCAGTTTACAGGCACTGGCATAATCCCCATGTGACCCGGAGACAGAACTATGACAAACAGAAGAAACAGCCACAGTAAATCTTAACCTTGATGACTCAATATAGCAAGGATAAAGAAGCAGTAGCTTCAACTACATATAAAGACAACAGTATGCTCAGCACTACTCCACTCCTCATTCATTTCAAATATCAAATGAACCAAAGTTATAAAATAACCTCATATTAAGGCAGTGTCTTAACATATAATGTTGCTTCATTCCATGGCTGTATTTCACAATAGCGTTCCTTAAAAATTTTGTTTAAAAATTCTTTTAAGACTACAACAGAACAAAAACGGATGACGCCGCAATTCTACATTCACTTCTACAGAATATTAGACAAATGCACTAAGCTATAATTTACAGTGGAGGTGTAAATTACCCAGTGCAGATTACATGCTAACTGCTAACAATTTTGAGTTTAGTATCCAGATCACCCGATTCCTATCTGACCTAGATCACAAGCAACTAAGCAGATGTTTAATCCTCCAGCTGCCAAATTTGTCATCATGCTACGAAGGCATGCTCATCGAGTCACATCCATGCTGTGCAAACATGTGAGATCAGTGAGTCAATATCTATCAAAAACTTTTGAAAGTTACCAATTAAGGGGCTTATTTTAGTAACTTTGAACCCATGAAACCTCCAAACAGTTTCATTTGCTCACAGCTTCACCTGAAGTTCCTCCAGCATTTTCTAAGTTAGACCACATATGTTGGTGTTCTCTTCTGCAGTACTGATAGGATGCAGGTAATTGTAGGGAGGAAAAGTTTCATGAGGTATCAGGCAATATGCTGCCCACCCTCTTCATAGTACACAGATGAGCTAGATATGAACCATCAAACCCAGAAGGCATTACAGCACTTTTCCAGGATATGCAGCCATCTTCAGGGGAGGAAAAAAAGCCAACATCACAGAAATCAGAGGGAAAAAGACAACAAAAGGAAAAACCAGAAGGGTTGGCAATACACTAGGGGAAAATAAAAGAAATAAATTTAAAAAAAATCACATAACCAATTCCTGTGATGCAACTTAAATAATATGCTGTGATACAGCCAAAGAGACCAAACAAGAATAAGATGCAAACATTTGTTCCAGTTTGTCCGCTATTTGTTTGAACAGCAATTGGGTTGGTGACTCAATAAATCAGAATTACCATTTCTTCAGTGAAGAATCTCCTACTGGCTGGACCAAAGGAACCTCAGGCTGCTCACAGTGCAGTCCAGCAGCCAGGTTTGTATAATAAAGAACAGGGTGTGACAGTGCCAGGTTGTCAGCTGCAAGTTGCTTTAGGCAGCTGCAGACCTAGCTTTTCTTTGGCATTCTTTGTGCTTTCAGAGGGGTTCCAGTCAGACATTCAAGTTCTTTGCATCCAATGCCCGAAAGAGTTTGAGAAAACTGGAAATACCAAAGGAAAAAAAGGGAACTTCATCTAATACAAGTCACAAGCTTTTTCTTCTTTGTGTTTTCTATATTGGAAGTTTCATTCGAGTGCAGGAATTTCATAATCTATTCTGTGGCTCCAAGCAAAACATTAATAGGCAAAGTTGTTTTGCTTAACTTGTGCGACTCCTGCTACCTGCAGGAATGTGTAACTCAGAAAAATGCCAAAGACTGTTCCAATCCCTTCTTTCCTTCAATTGTAAACTTTTCTTTTGAGACAGAAAAAGACAACACAACCAACCAAATTAAAAAGTGGAGGAAAGAATCATGAAGACAAACAAATGGCCACATTTGTTTGAAAGCAACCACAACCGCTTCTGACTACATTCATTTAGCCTTTTGACCACATTAATACACAAACACTTTTCCTCTCATAGTGGGAAATTAAAATTAAGAAAGTCTTAAAGCTACAAAGCAACAAAGCACTCCCATGCAAAGCAAGACAGTACTCCAGATTGCATCATATACTTACCTATCCAGTGTCTCTCTCAGGAATTTGATTACAATGAGTAATTTCCATCTGAATTGCTTTCAAGCAGCTCTCTTTCATTTATTAGCAAGTTAAAGATATTTTCATCCCAGTATGAAAACATTTTGATGTACAGAACACAGGAAGGCAATAAGGGAACAGAAAATAAGTCTTTGTGCTTTCTCTTAAAAGCCAACGTTGACACACGGCATACCTCTTGTGCAGAAACAACGCCAATAAACATCTGAGGTTGACAGAAGATTCTTTTATCTAATGCAACAGTTAAATGATTGTGGTCACAGTATCTGCAGTTTCAGCTAGCAAGCACAGGGACATTTCTGCACACTTACGCTTTAATGGCTTTCTTGTTGTAAATTGCTTCTCTTGACATTACATAAAGCAACAGCAGCACCTAATACACTGCATAACAGCGGTACTTCAACATTATAATCCATTAAAAAACCCACACTTTTTTGCACAGGGAAACAATGGAGATCAAAAGTAAAAAACAAGATACGTGGTTAGAAGTTGCTGGGCCTGAATTCCTTCAGCACTAGAAAGGACTGACAATACAGGCAGCTCCTGTGGCTAGCAGGTACTCAAAACCAACCTGTTTGCAGTACTTGATAATGTCTGCACATCTACCAGCTCCTTATCAAACAAGGAACACTCTTATACTCTGATTAAATACATAAATAACCATTTGGCGTCAAACTAGAATCTTTTATTTCAGCACAGGACAGCCAAAGCACCTACAAAATTTTTCCAGATACCCTTCATGCAACACTCCCTTCCCAAAAAACAACACAGGCAACTCAAAGCAAACACATTCGCTGCTGACAAACCACGATTTGGCCACATGACCATCCTGCCTGTATTTCAGGTATTAGCTATGTCAGACCGAATTATCAGAGACAGCTTGACGAGGTCTTTCACATTATTCAAAAAAAGGTGCACTTGACAAAGCCCTACTAGAAGCCACAGCACAGAGCAAATCTCACACAGCTCAGTTGAGGCTTGTGGTTTTGCTGACAGTTTTTCTCCATAAATTACTCTACATAAATAACTGCTGGCTCACAAACCTCTACGAGCACCGTCAGGAATCCAGTGGCTCACGATGTCTAAGAACTCCTGCCCGTCATGTTTACAATTAAATGTATGAGGTTTTCTTTCTACATTATGACTGTTACCGAAATGATACTGGGTTTAATTGTACCAATTTCTCCATTAGTTTGAAAATGCTTCAGGCTATTCTGCACTAAGCTTGAAATTCTGCAGTTCAGATAACAACCCTGGAATGGACAGCGTATCAAAGGAGGTATACAGACTGAATTACAAGTTTAGCTGGCTAGTAAACTTTTCTCCCCTTCATTTCCCGTCACGGGCACACAGATACCAGGATGTAACACATAAGCACATAGACAAATACCAGTGGGAGCTCTTGGGAACATTACTTGCTACCCTGGTTTTCAGGCAAAAATACCTACCCAAAGTGACTAAACATTCCTGCAGTGTACCAAGGGTGTCTAACTTCAGAGTACAAGCAAAATTGCAGGAATCTGCAAAAGGGAGCTTTTGCATAAACATTCCTCTTGGATTCTTAGTCTGATGTCAATGCAGAGTAAAACCATCCTTGTTTCCTTATCAGGAATAGAGATTAAAAATTGCTTTCTAAGACAAGTGACATTACAAAATACCAAACTACCTTAAAAATTGAAAGCTTTGTGACTATTGGCAGCTTGGAATTAAGCTGGCTTGCTGACTGTGGCCCATGAAAAACCCCAACTTGCATCTGATTCTCATTTTGTCATCTTCCTTCCCATTGGTGTAAACAAAAGCCACACTGGTTTTACATACAATTTACAACCTTCATTCCTGGTTTCCAAAACCTGACACTACTCTAATATAAGACATTTGTGCACAATTAATCAATGCAAAACACTGGAACTAAGCAAGTAAGATTTAGATTTCAGTTCAGTGGGAGCCACCTGTTTTGTGTTAGAGTAAGACTTGAGTCAGGATCCACCTGCAGGGTTTTCAGACAACTTTTTTTGTTATTAGTTACCACTGTCAAGACACAAAAAGAAGGATCCAAAAAATTCAGTCAATTACTTTCAGGGCTGAGTAGCAGCCAGCAGGAATACTCATTGCTGAGTTCAGGACAGGTTTGCCAAATGATGAGAGATGTTAGTTAGCATCAGCAGGGAAAATTTCCTTTCTTGGCTTGTATCTGCTAAAGGCTGCAGTCACCAAATTAGGATTAAGGAAAGGTCCAGAAGAAAAACTTCAGGGCTAAATTTAGGACTGGTTTCAACAGTAACAGTCTGTTAGGACAGAGACTAAGTTGGTAGGGTCACAGACAGGAAAAGGAGAAAAACAAGCCAAAAGTGGCAGTGAGCTTGGAAGGGTGCAGTTGGTTATGCCTGCATCTAAGGAAGACTGAAGCAAGTAGGAGCATGGCAGCAGGACCAAGCCAGGGGACCAGTGCCAGCAGCAGGGTGAGCATGTGCACAGGGTGGGACAGCCACCTGCAGCCTCAGCTGGAAAGACCCATAGCACAAGGTGAGGTTTGGATACACCAGAGCCACTGTACTACAACTAGTAGAGCATCTTTAGGTTATTGCCCAATAATATAGTTCTCCAGAAGTGCTGGATTGACTGCTGAATGTGGGGTACATTTCCAGCCAGCAGCAGCCCACACATCTCAGCTCTAGCGGGGAACCAAGGTAAAGCACAGTCCCAGGTCCTTCATATTACTGGAAGTACAAAAGAAATCCAACATACGCAGTCACCACTTTGCTGGAACATTTATCATGACTGTGTGCTAAAACCAAGCATTTAAAATCCAACACATCTCCGTATCTGCAAGCACCCAAACCAAAACAGTTCTGATCCTGTTTAGGGAATTGAACAAGTAGTCTAAAACTGTTGTGTGATTCACAATACAGTCCCAACATCTGCAAGCTGTCTTACAAAACAGAGTATTCTAATGCAGAGGTAATAAGGTTAAATGTCAGAGCTACCTAATTACTATCTCCATCTCAAATAGAGACGATGTGCAATCTTATCTAATCACTTGGTCTTTCACTTCACCCATCTGTAAACAAAAGTAGCAGCCCAACCTACTCTGCAGGACATTGAAAGGCAAGCATCTAAAACGCTTCATGCACTTTGGACTTCTAATTTTCAAGTGTTACATACATTAAGAGGTTTATTTTTAAGGCTACTCCGTATTTCTGCATTTTTAAGTGTACATACTTAACATGACAGAAAAAACACCAAACAAATAGAACACACAGAACACCAGAAACTAATACCAAGAATTTAAAATGGGTTGTGACTTGACTGATTATGAGTAAGCAAACTCACCTTTCCTTTTCCCGATGACGTTTCCTGCACATAGCTCCTACTACAGGGTTTTGCTAGTTGCAACGTTAAATAAGTAACTTCTTGCTATCAAGAACCTCTACCACACCAAGCTGTTCACTGCATGATTATAGGGCAAAGCAGGAATTCAGGTAGAAGGGAAATTCCTGGATTATTTCATATCACCATCAGTATACAGAAGGATTAGTCACTGCCAGCTAGACATGTTTCATTTTACTCAGATGCAGAGGGACAACTCTCAATTCTATCCATCACATTCATTACCCACTTACAGTGGTAACTACTTATCTTACTGGAATCAAAATCATTCAGCCTTTAATCTGTCCTAGTAGCTCTATCCCTAACTCTCCTCAGAACCCTGAGCATGTCTCTTTGCTATCATGTGCTAAAATGCATGCTACTGGACCTTTCCTGCTCCGATTTTTTATAACTAGAACATTCATGTAAGTTTGCTCTATAAATTTTAACTAGAGCAGGCAGCTAAAAACATCCAGTGAGATGAAGGGGGCAGCAATCTGAAAGGCAGGCTATGGCAAGAATCATCTAAAAAGTCATGCTACTAAGACTTCTCGGAAAGGAGACAGGACACAGCAGCACAAACCACTGAGCTAAGTCAACTGTTTTCCAAGCAAAATTCCTTCCTGGCATCCGCCAGTGCCTCTGCTTTTCACTCTGGGAATGCCTCTCCAACCCACCCATCCAGGCACTCAGAATGAAACTCAGCAGCTGCTCATATCTTTTTCAGCTACTACACTAATAATAGTCTCCAGGAAGCAATGTTCCAATACGGCCATTCAATAATGTCCTCATGAAATGCGAGATCAGCTCCCGACCACTATTAAACTACAGGAATTTTCCATCTTTAAAAGACAAACCGAAGGAGAGGGCCTCAGGGAAAAAAAAACTCTGATGAAGAATGGCATCCTTACTCAAAAGATAACTCTCTACACGTAAAGAAATTCTCTTCACAAGGATCTACTTCAAAATGAGGCATCAAATGCAGACAATCCCTTTTGTCTGCTCGCAACCTCAAGATTCTAAAAGGAAGCAAACCACAGCTATTACAACAAGGAGAGACAGCATGTACAGAGAGCTCTGTTTATGAAAGGACTGAAATTGAAACAAACGCTAGTAGAATTGTTTGGGGTTTGTTTGATGCTTCTGGGGCACCAGAGGTTTTTGTTTCAGCTTGTTTGTTTGTTACATGTCACTTACAAACACTGTCAAGTTGATTCAGAGAAACTTTTCACTGTAGCAGAGAGAAGTGTGGTGGCAGAGCTATTAATTACTAATGTGGTCCAGCTGCTTGCTCCATCCAAAACAACTCTTCTGTTTTTCTTGACTGCTATCTTAATTCTTAAATTCATTTTAAAATGCACAGATATTAATAAAGCCAAACAAATTTTCAAGGAGGTATCAAAGCCATTTTTGTAAACACTCTAAAGAACTACAAACAACAGGTACAATACAGAAAAAGCCTTCTCAACGAAGCAATTTTTGCAATAACTTTACAGATCTGAAGTGGATTTCAGTATGTCCACAAAGCATTATGACAAGGTTGGCATACCTAAGTTTTTCTGTGCATGTAGATACTTCCCATAAAAAAGTGTATGACAATATGCTATAAACCTTAGAAAAGCAAAACCACTGACTTAAATTTCCACTTGAATAATCTGCATTGCAAGGGTAGAACAGCTGCTTTCTGAGTTCATACTGCCATGACCTCCATACCGAGATGTCTAAAACATGACTGTAGGAGAATACAACACATTCCCTGATCAGATTCTATATTAAGCTAATTTCCTTGAAGAGGATAAATTGAAGAAGTTAACTACTGTTCAACTCAAATAATGAGCACAGAAAAAGAGCAGTGAGTGCAGTCTCACATCACGCAGATGGGACAGATGCCCAACACACCATTACCACATTTCAATATTCGTGAAAGGCTTTACAGATAAATATTCCCAAGTTTGAGGCAGTAACTTGAATAGTGATGGAAAGATATAAAAAGGTAAAGGACCTGCCCAAAGCTGCTCCCGAAGTCAATTCTCTAAACACAGCTCTCTTTTGTTCATACCATTACAATATCCATGTATATGAAAAGGCGAAATTCTTTTGGCTTTAAGGAAAGAAGTTTGGGATGAAGGGATGAAAACATGTCATCATTCCATTAATTTAATTTCAGACACTAAGCTGCCAACAAAGAACTCTGCAAATAAAAAGCTCTATTGTCACCTGTTCTTTTTTTCATGTCATATTACAGAAGACTCAAATTAGTTGGAAGAGGATTAAGTAGTGATCCATACAGGCAAGATGTAGATTGCAAACAAAATGTGTCTTGCTTGCCTCCAGATAGAAATCTAGTTGTATAAAAGATGAAAATTTTACCCTTCTAATTTCACTAACCTTACAGACATGAACCATGTCTGCTACAGAAAGACCCTCAGAACTGACAGCAATTTATAGCAGCTATTTAAAACGAAAGCCCTATATACAATACAAATCATATAGCAACAAAACACAAGGTATTTTTTAACTAAAAAGAGGAATACATACCCAAGACACATTCCAATTACAAACATGTGAAAGCGGTTAATGGAGGCAGGAAGAGACATAAAATTTCCCAAGAAGTGAACACAAAGGATCATTTCTGTTAAGTCTCAGAGGTACATTTTCAAAATAATACTTGCATGTAAGGGGAGCAGCTTGAAGGACTTCTACTTCTTAAAAACACACATTAAAACTCATTTTCTGATAGGCCCATCATCATGAGTACTAGTCCAGCTACAGACAACTCTTCTCCCAAGCTGCTAGTCATTAGATTTCAACCATCTCTAAGAGCATTTCCAGTCCCCAATTCCCTTAGAGCAGCTTACATCATTTGAACACTACCTAGAGATAATGGCCACCAGTCCTCAGGTACTTCAGCTCTGCAACAGATGGATGAATCTTTCCAAGACAGAGAACATACTTCAACTCTTCTTAAACCATACTATCCTGTCTTAACTAAGCTCAAATCTCCTTCTGTTTTGCACTAGGCCCTCCAAGTTCATCCACACAGAGAACCAAGTCCCTACACATGAGATTCAAGGGTGCACCACAGACATCTCCTTAGCTCATTATCTTAATTACACAAAAAGCTTCAGCTGAAGGTCTGGAGCTCAGGCCCCATCCTCCCTACCAGACTGCAGTAAAAAAAGAGAAACAGGTGCCAACAATAGATTTTCCTTCTTGATTAGCTCCTTCCCCACCCTGCAATCAGGGCAGCCTGCCCCTCAGGTGCAACAGTGCTGTTGGTAGACAGACACACATGCATTTTGAGTAAAAAAAAAAATATATATACATATATAAAAAGTTCCATGGGACAAAGAAGTGTTTGCAGATTCTTTTTAGCATTAGATTCTTTTCTTTCTAGAAGCAAAAGACATTAAAATATAATGCATCCAGGTAGTTTTATTTCTTTTAGCAAAAATCTGCTGGAACAGAGCAACAGCTAGGCAAGAGGCAAAACAGAATTGTGTTTTAAAACGAGTGAAAGCATAAAAGAAAATGAGGCACATAAAAGTGCAGTAATATTACCACAGAGCAAGAGTGCTTAGGAGCAAACCAGAAGAAACTCAAGCATTGTTCCAGAAAAACTTGCAGGCTGAAAAGTTGAACAGACAAAAGCTTTGGAGAAACAATTCAGCTTGTAATTGAGCTCATACAAAATGATATTTTAACAGGAAAAAAAGTATTGACAATGTAAATTGCACTGTTTTGTTCTCAGAGCACTGATGTGTTTCAAAGGCTGAAACTATGCAGCATTCACAGACTGTTAATCCACATAAACTATAATCTCGGCCCCATGACAGATTTCTAAGAACAGTAACTAAGAACACTGCCAAAATGATATTTTGGCAAGTTTTTCTTGGGTCCTCAGTGACCTGGCAGCACACTCCCCTCCACCTGTTTGGAAGACAGTGGATTCTGGTTTTTTTAAGAAGCGTTTTCTCAACAATTACGTTTTCATTTACATCTACTACAAGTTTCCTTTTTTTTGTTCCATCACACTTATATACAAATATTATCAAGATTTTTCAAAACACACAACTCTAATGACTGATAAAAACCACTAAGACAAACAAGCAAAAATAAGGTTCTCCCCCTCTGGGAAGAGAGACAAACTTTTGAGATTGGCTATATTACAGCCTAATTTTTCTTAAGGCTGAAACACTGCAAGTGCAACACAGACTTCAGAAGCTCCACCACAAATTCATTCATCACTTCTAAGCTCTCATGCATCAGCCTAATGGAGACAATGGACAAATTTCAAAGCTTAAAAACACTCACCAGCAACCATGTGGCCAAGAACCTACTCCTGAACACCACACACGCTGCAAGATCCTCCAAGACCCAGGTCTGATACACAGTGCTGCTGAGTTTTATCCTGAATGCTCACTTCTCCTTGCCAAATTCAACAAAGCTTTTTTTTTTTCCCCCCCTCCTTCTTCAAGGACATGCCGGCCCAACCAGCCAGGTGCACATACAAAAGCTGAAGAGAAGCTGACCAACCAGATTTCTTGAGAGGCAAAGCCCTCCCTCTGACCTACCTGATGAGCTGATAGCCATCACCTGCCTGGTCCTCTCATCTAAAGAGACAACCACGGGACATTGATTCCAGGTGTGAGCAGTAGTCAAACTGCAACCCATTTAACAACACTGGGATTTTCCATCTCTATAGATTATTTTTCCCCTCTCACTGCTCCTTTCCCACAGAGGACAACCCCAACATGAATGATTTACAGGAACTTCTGATTTGGTCCTGGCCTGCAATAGTGACGTTGCTTCTGAGGACCTGGATGTTTTCTCCCTATTTTTATCCTGAAAGATGAGCAAACACAGGAAAAAGAAAAAGCACAAGAAGAAACAAACAGAGCAGAAGGAGTAAGAGGCATTCACAAAGAACAGGGTGGCTGTGAGCAGCTCTGTCCATGGGTGCACGTGGGTATGGACAAATGACATGACATTGAGGTTACCTGCCAAAACTTGCCGAAAAACTCTTGTTTAGAAAAAGAATTTGAAGATACCATAAACTTCCCTTTCCAGTATCTCCTTTCCCAGTGAGATAGGTAAATGTGCACTTTGGATAGCAGACATACATCTATCAGAGACGTATAACATGAAGGATTTTAAATTGCAGCCACTGTAGTTGCCCTCTCTTCTATCAACATGACACCCAGAGGGCACAATCTCCCCAGGAGCTGCTGGGATGGAGCACATGTGCCTACCTCAACTCACTGGGAAATGCAATGGCTTAGGTTAAACACAGCAAAGAAGATGGGTTTGATTTAGCAACAAGACAGCTTTTGGGTGCTGATTAGGACTGACAACTACAGTGGGTGGCAGCAATCACCAACAGCAGAGAGAGATGTTCAGTTCCCTGAACAGCAGTTTCTCAAACTATTCTGCCAATATGTGCCCAAGCTCATATGATCACATATTTTACACTCAGCAGATATTCCAGGAAAGCATTCAACTGCTCAGTGTCCTAATTTGCCCACTCAGAAACATGGTGACTTTTAAAAGACAATCAAAACACTGAGCATGTGGTAACATCTCAAGAACAACTGTTATAGAACAGCAGCAACTCTGGTCTGGAAAGTCAGCAAAGCAGCATTAAACTGAAAAGGAAATGCCATCAAACAAAAGCAAAACAAAAATTACCACAAAAAGCAACGACCTACTGTATCAAAATAACAAGCATATTGCCAAGATGCACACGCTGTGGACCATCTCCCTCAAAACAGCCAAACCTCTCATTTTTCTAGTTAACATGTAAAGTGCTGCAGTAGTGACTGAAGTTGGTAGTCTAAAACACAAGCACTAAAGTCAATGTAAACTGCATAGATTAATATATAACGGCAAAAACAGTCGAGGAGGAGGAAGAGAGTTGTTCTGGGATGCAGGCCTTCTGTGCTCTTCCAAAACATGTTTCTAAGAGCTCTCTGGCCAAAGTGAGGTCCGAGCACCTTGCTGTACATGGGGGGAAAAACCCATAGCACCCCAGAGCAGGTTCTCCCCTCCCAGCCCCCTTACAGAAAAATCTGTACCAATCCAAGAGATGTTCTACCTCACTAAAGCCAACCAAATTGATTTTAGCCTGACCTGAGAGCTGGCATGGGTGTCAATCTCTGCCTGGTGGGTCTATTGTTATTTATTTACTTGCAAGCAGATATTTGCACTTCACAGACTATAGGGCAAATCCATCCTTTTTTTCCCACTGCCTTAAGTTGAATTAATATTCCATAAAAATCAATATTACATTTCTAAAAGGTTTGCCATTAAAAAAAAAAATCAGGAAAAAACTTCCCAACAGGATCTACCAGAAAAATTACAAAACACTCTAATTATCTCTATTGGTTTTGTCCTGAAGAGTGACAATGACACGAATCACTGATGTTCTCATTAATGAACACTTACATAGTTTATCCAAAGCTAAAAAATTATGTATTTCCCCCAAACGATTAAAAGACAGAATCCTTTCATTTCAACCACAACCTGTCACAACTCTTAGCACTGAGAAAATCCACATAAAATCACGACAATTCATATTCTCTGAAATCACATCATCTAGTTTACAAGCACAATGTTCTGCTTCTAATACAGCAATAGAAAAAAAAAGGCCCCACAACAAAAAACCCCAACAGTGGAACATGTACAGGACAAAGAAGGTAATGGAGCTCGTTAGTAATCCAAGCTGAAAAGACGTGATTCAAGATGACAAACTGGCATCCTCCACAGAACGAGCTTGACACTTTTTATAGCTACTGACACAGTAATGAATGCTTCACTTTGGGCGGAGCTAAACGCAATGTTCTTGCAAAGCATTTTCTTAAAAGAAAGCACTTCCCTGATCCTTATACAGAAGCAACTTCACCTACAAGCAGAAGAAAAAGGTACTCTTAGTTAATTAGGACCTAGCAGTGGCAATTATCTTTAAGGGAAGGGAAAAGCAACATTCTATTAAGTTACAATAAGCTGTTCTTTTTAAGGGAAAGGCAGTAGCAGATGGGGCCCCAAAGCACCTGTTTGCCTTAGTTTTCTAGTGTTTCCATTACTGAGCTGATTTCCAATAGAAAGGTGTATTTTTAAAGGTCTGTACTGCTCAATAGCCTTTGTGATACAGGATCTAGTGCTACCCTAGCAGTAATTTTTATTTAACTGTGCCCTAGCAGAGTATCCATCAAATGTAAACCTCAGTGTTCATTTCGCTTACTATTATCACACCTAAAGCATGCCTCAGAACAAAAATAAAGCTCATTTGGGAGGTACTACTTGAAAACTAAAATGGCTTTCTAAACTTTCTAACATGAAGATTCATCAGTTCACAGCCTGCACTGAATTCCAGGTGATTTCATCAAATGTAGAATCTTAAATAATCACTTCAGGAAAAAACTTTGCACACAAGTTCAACAGAGACCCTCTTGCAACATTCTCTGCTCCCCCCTCCTTGTTAAGTAAGAATGACAATAGTTTTACTTGGTCTGGGGATTCTTTCTAAACATTTAGTGAACGTCTATTTCTTTTCTAGAAGCCATTAATGAGTCCTGTATTAACTGTTTTATTTGATTTCTTTGACACGTACTGGAGTGTCAGTAAAAGAACATTTTTGTTGCAGAAAATTCCTAAGACTTTGAAAGCTGGCACACATTGTACGTGCAGCTAAGTGGTTTTGTAAGTGCAGATTTTACTAAGGAAAGCTTTAAAAAATGGACAATTAGTGCTTAAGGAAAAAAAAAGTGTGGCTCAGCAATCCGAGTGCCTTTTACACTGTGTTATTATGTGGATTACAACAGCCTTTACAGTTACATAATAATATCCATACCAGGTCAGACCAAAAGCCTACCTAGACCTGTATCTTGAGAGGCTGACCACCACCACAGACAAGAGAACTGGCCAAGAAAAAGAATAGAGACTTGGCCAACTCAGACATAAGACTGGGTCTTGGGTTTGGATTAGGTTCGTGTTAAAGAGAAAGGCTCAGCCTGTTCTACTAGGTCAGAGATGGGATTTGGAAGGGATTTACTCTCATTGCCGACAAGATTTCCTGTCTGCTTAATTTCTTGAGAGCAAACTTGTAAATGACCAGTGACTAGTAACACCTCAGACCAAAGAAAAGAGATTTCACTATTTTTTTCCTCATGAACGAAGAAATACTGCCTGGAGCAAACCAGCATTCTTCAGTAACAATCATCAATAACTCTTTCTATTCCAAGAAACTCTTCCTACAGATAAAAGAAAGTTAGTTCTTGTTTTGTATTCTGTCTGGATGAGTTCAAGGAAAAACTCCTCTGTAAAGCACATAAAGCAAAAACAGCAATAAAAAGTAATCACCAGAAGCCTGAACACGCTGAGCTGCCTGCAGAGACCAGCACTGGGGGTAGTGAGGATGTCCATCCTCCTCTGCTGCACCAAATACAATTGTCAAGATCTCTCAGAACTGAGCTCACAACCCAGAACCTCAGGGTACAGGAGGATTTATCCTGCTCTCAGCCAAAATTGAAACAGCAACATAAGGAACAGTCCTATAGCAATGAAAACCCCCCAGTGGGGTCCACTGAGTACCAAGTTTCTCAGGGTGAAAGTGGAGGAAGGTGGCTGCTCTGCAGTCTAGCACAAGCAATAATGATATTTGAATACTGTGGTGCCTACATGGCAGCAGATGGCCCTGACTTGATGAAAAGCTTTATGATGCATTTTAGCTGAGAATGGGGCACCTTTCCCAAGCTTTCCCACACTTTGTCTAGGCTTCCCTTAGATGGGCACTGCATATGCATATAGACCACCCCCTGATAAGCCTCCTAGGTAGCTCAATTTATTTGTTTTCCCACCTTCTCTGACTTCATCAGCCCGCTACAAAGTTGTCACAGTTGACCCAAATAAAATCCTGCTCTGATTGGAGTCTAAATCCAGGAACAGGGAGGGTCTGCTTTCAAGCACATGGAATAGCTGTGAGCATGCACCCACTTTACAACCCCCCCTCCATGAGGTACCCAGGGATAAAATGCTCACGCGGACTCTTCCTACTCCACCCTGAGGTCTCAAAGTGGCAGCCCCAGCTCTACCTTTACAGACAATTCTAGCTCTGCCCCACCACCCCCCCCCAAATATCTTCAAAAACCCCAAAGAAATCTCACGCTCCTGTCAAGAGATCAAGAGTTGGACCAACATAGTGAGAAGAATTTGGAAGCAAATACATAGTGTTTATCCAGTGTATTCTTCAGCTACGAATAATCTGCATCTGAGAGATGTCAAGAGCTCGTAACTAAACGCCTCAAGGTCCTTTCACATTTCAGAATAAGGATTCACCATGCAGACATGTTTAAGTTCAGTTTCTCTCAAGAGAAGAGTAACTCCATCCAGAAGTTATTTATGAACTATTTTGATCCTCATTTGTTAAACAGAACTGGAATCCCCTGAGAAATATTGTGTTTCTATTTTAAAAAGTGTATGTGTACTGCTGCTATTTACTGATCGCTGAAAGTGGAAAAAAATATCTTTCTGTACTCCTTTGAAACATTAAATCATAATAAGAAAAGAAAGAGCCACCTATTGTTTACTCATTCTTCCAATATTTAGCTTGAACTTGACAAGTCAGTGATTCAAACCATTACACAGGAAACAAGACAGCTTTGACTAAGTCTTGTTTATCTTTCTATCAGATTCTTGAAACAACTGAAACTTAAAAGTGTAAAAATACACTTGAAGTGTGCTTCATACTGGAAACTCCACAATTTTAAGAATGTCAAAGAGGGTTCTTTCTCGTCATTGTCTTTTTTTTGTTTTGTTTTTCTTTTTTTTTAAGCAGTATAGTCCTGTACTAACAAAAATTAACTCTTCTGAGTTTTAGGTGGAAAATACTCCCCCATAAAACTGAGGGGACAAATAGAGAGAAGCCAAGGAGAGGATTCACCACATGTTACTTGTTTATCCTGTGAGACACTGATGACTCCTGTGATTAGAGGGAATGGTACCAGTATCTGCTTCCCACCTCTGAAGATGTAACCCAGCGCAGGCAGCAGCAAAGTCATTTACAAGGCTGTCTGTCAAGCAGGAAGTGGGATCTAGTTGGTCACATCAGTTATTCACACCTAAAGAATCCTCATGACAATTCTGGTAAGCCGCTGCTTTACAAGTGAAATAAGGAAAGCACCAAGGGAGGGAAACGCAGGCAGTCTCTATTGCAGTCACTTCATTTCACACAGACTTAAGAACAACTGTGCACCTACTACATTTTCTGTTTTATAGCTCATTCAGAAAAGTTTATTATGCTCACATATCAATTATAACAGATAGAAATTTCTTAATTTACTTGCTTCTAGAAACAGATAAATACTTCAGCTATTGCTAAGATGACATTTTTTTGTCCAAAAGACCAAAACATTGGAATCAACTCTTGTCTAACAAGCAGACATCTAAGCTCTCAAAACACCCTACTTCATTATCACATTCTCTAGATTGCAGCAAGCCAGTCTTGGTGCAGAAAATGCAGTTTTGATAGAGGCAAATAGCCAAGCTCTGTGTCTGGACCGCATCTCGAGCTTTGTTTTTGTAACAAATATTAACCCCATTCAGTTTCCTGACAGCAAAGACTTTAGATGTCAACATTTTCTTCTGAAAACACAAGGATGATCAATACCCTAACCACTGGGGTTTTAATGGGCTTTAATTCCTCCTTGTGCTTCCTCTGGCTCAATTTGTCTTTTAATGTCTGTTCAACAGTGGTGCTGCTTCACCAGCAGCAGAGGAAGACATACCAGGGTCAAACCTTCCACACAGGGCACTCTAAAGGGGAGAGACAACTGCAGAAACCTGAAATGCGTAAGGAAGGATATGACTTCTGTTTCCACTTCTCAAAGAAATATGCTGAAGCACCAAGGGTTGTTCAAAAAAGGTACAGCACCTAAACTAAAAAAGAAAACTTCTGACTGTCATCTCTGAAAGGAAGGAATTGCTTAGAGCTGCACACTGGGCAAGATCTCAAGACAGTTTCTCTCTCAATACTTCTCATGGGCAAGCCCTAAGTCTCTCATCAAGCATTCTCAGGCCAGGTGGCTCTGCTTGGCACACTGACTCCCTTGGCTCCCACCACACACATCTAAGCACGCCAAGCTCTGCACACCAAGCCAATGTTATCAGCACAGGATTCTGCTGTGGATAGGAGTCCCATACAAGTTCGGACTTTCCTCACCACCATCATCAGCTCCACACTTTTAAATGAAGTTCTGTATAATGTAACTGTACAAGAAAAACCAAGGGCTTTGAGTAGCTGCCAAAATACTGTCTAGATGCTTGAGGAACCGAAGTAAAGTGGAATGATTTCCCTCTACTCTTCTTGTCCAAGTTTATGGATGCTTTTTTACTTTGCACTCCAAGAAAATGATTTATATTAACACTCCAAATCACAGATCGCAAGTAATCTTCAAGGAACACTATTTGCAATAACTGAATATTAACTGGCCAAAAAGTAAGGGTTACAAACAAGTGAAATTTGATATGATATGGCATTTTCTAGCTTTTTTTTTTACCCAGGCATATCAAGAGATAAAAGCTAAAAAGAATGTTTATTTGCACAAAATGAGCAATCCTGGTTTTAAAACCCCTTGTTATATCCAAGCAGCTACACTGCTCAAACCATTAGCCAAATCCCTCTCAGTTTACTTCAAGGGAAGTATCTTGAAAGCCTGGTTCCTTGCCTTCAGTTTTCCATGATACCAAAAATGCAGTACACTTCTGAGAACACAGTGCCAGAGCGCTACATGACTGTTTTGTCTGAATAATTGGTAGCATCAACTACCCTACTAGATATTTAGGGGCTACATTAATATATCTTAAGTTAAACAGAAGAAATACTACAATACTACATTAAGAACATGGATTAATGTGGTCATTCAAGGAAAATAACATGATTCTCACATAAGCTACAGCATAGCTAAACATACACACATATATATATACATATTCAAAAATGAGAAAGTAAAATCAAAAATAAACCAAACCACCATCACATTTTAAGAAGCCAAAGACACAGAACTAGTAAGCAGTGCTGTCATCGCAAAACTGTAAGCCTGGTAATTCCTGAAAAGACTTAAAAGGTTGACAAAAGTGTATTTTCAGCAGGCTCTTCACGAGCTACCAATGCATATACCCGTACATTGTTATGTTGAGATATGCAGTTCACAGCCGCTTGGCTTGCAGCGCGCCCGTAAAACTTGAAACCGAGTTCTCCCGGCCGGTTTAACATCGTGTCTGAGTCCGGGCTCGGCACCACCAAACGCATAAGCCAGGCCAAGAGACCGGAGCGATGCAACACGGGTTACAAGAACGGGAGTTACCCGGCGCTGCTGCCGCTGTCCCTTATCCACACCCAACAGCGAAGAGTTGGACGGGACCCAGTCACCAGTCCCCAGTGGGGCGGGTGGGGACCCAAGGCAGAAAGGCTGGCGAAAGCGAGGACGAACCTCACTGAAACAAAAGCAACCGCGGGCGGCTCCAAAGCGAAGCCTCTCGGCGCCGGGCGAGCGGCTGCAAGCGCCGGGCCCGGACCCGCCGGCAGCCGCCCCCGCAACGACCCGGGGTCTCCCCTCGCTGCCCTCCACTCACTTTTGGTCGCGGCAATCAGGTTTTTCCCATCCTTGAGCAACTCCTTGATAAACTTATTGGTTTTCTCCAGCTCGGCCTCATGGGCTCTCACCCGCTCTCTGAACCAGGGGCTATCCAGGTAGCAGTCGCTGAACTCCAGGGGCTGCAGCCCCATGGCTGCCGCCGAGCCGGGGCAATCCTCCCCGCAAATCTCTCGCGACTAAACCACGGCAACAGCCACCTCCCCGGCAGGCGAGGCACAGCCGGCCTCCCTGCCGCGATAAAACGACAGCCGCGACCACAAAGACAGCGGTGGCTCCCCTCCCACAGAACTGGGCGAGGGCAAAGACGAGGCGAGCGGAGCGGAGCTGAGCCGCCCACCCCGCTGCGAGCGGCGGCGCAGCACAGCCCAACACGATACTGAGAACGCCCCGCTCCCGGCAGCCCTGCAGCCGCCGGACATCACCCTTCCGAGTGGGGCGGGCCCCGGCGCGGGGGGCGGGCCCCGGCGGAGGGGCCCGCCCCCCTCGCTTCTGGGCCCGCCCCCCGCGTCTGGGCCCGCCCCTCACGCCTGGGCCCGCCCCTCACGTCTGGGCCGCTGTGCGTGGGCTCGCCCCACGCCGGTAGTTACGTATATAAGGCCGAGCGCCGGCAAGTTCCCGGTTCTCTTAGTAGAGCGTTACGGTTTGTAGGTTCTGTGCGGGTAACGTGGGCAGGTACCCCGTTACCAGCCGTCGCGTTCCCCAGAGGAACATCTCTTTGTTGGTGGGTGTAGGCCCAGCGGGTCTCGGGCGGGAGAATAGGCCGCAGACTGCCGGGTCTCATCTGGCAGGGCGGAGAGGCCCTCAGAGTTATGATTCCTTGGCTGTAAGAAGGGGCGGAGCTGATCTTCGGTGAGAGGGAGCACAAGACCAGCACAAACGGGTCGCGGTGTGGGTGCCTGCTGGGTGGTGCCGGTGCTCTGCCGGCGCTCTGCCGGCGGAGGGGGCTGGTGTTGCTCACCCGCCCCCGTCCTGATCGTGTGAAATGCTCGGTGAAATACTGAGTCTTCACTGAATAAATACAAACAGCTCTCACGAAGAAGTACTGCAGCAAGAGCAAGACTGAGAGGACCCCAGGATGCTGAACTGTTTCACGTAAGAATGTTAGGAAAATTCAGGAAGAAAGCAAAAGCCTTATTACTGTACTTGTGTTCATGGCTTCGGGTGTTTAACAGTAGTGCAGTTCATGGTGATTTGGTGGGGCTTTTTTAGATGATAGGTGGGTGTATGTTCTAGTAACAAATACATGTTTAATGCCTTTTGTAGGAGCTGTTTCCATCTATTTAATTTTCTGTATTGGGGAAAATTTAGTGTTAGTTTCTGCTCCTTTTGAAACAATGAGGTTTCGTGTTAAATTAAATGTTTTCTTGCTGATCCTACAGTTAAAACTAGTCTGCACTGGCCAGATTAAATAGAACTGCCTTTTCTGGATGTAACTTAGATTTTGAAGACTTGCACTAAAAAAAAGCTACTTTTATAAGAAGTAGTGCCTATGATTCCTAGAAATAACCAAGATGAAGATAGCTGGCAGTGTTACTACCAACCTTCCTCTGTATGACTGACCTGCAGACATAACACATTTTTCCCAGTACAAAAAAAGTTGTTTCCATAATAAAACAAGGAAGCAAATTCACTGTTATTTTACTGTACACTGTTTCTCTGATATACTGTTATCCAGACAACATACTGGATTCCTAACAAAATTGTTTAATGTATGTTTTTCTAAACCTAACCCACCAGTTCAAAATCATTTTAGACCCTGAAAGGGCAAAATTTTGTTGGGTTTTTTAAAAAAAGAAAGCTGAGATGGAAGACTGAAATAATAGTATGTTAATTTAAATGGACAAAAAATACCTATCTAATGAACAATGAAAGGAGTTGCTCCTTGTTCTCTAAATAAGACTAGAAATGGTTTTATATCAGCAGTTTAGAAAATTCTCTTTTTCTGCCATTCTGTGTAAAGGTCATCAAATTTACAGCTTTCTAGTAGCCTCTTTTATTAAGAGGCCATGGTATAGGTTGACTAGATAAAGCTCTAGCAATATCCTGTTGATATGTTGTGTATTTCTCTTTGCTTTGGTTGTTTTCCCCTAACATTCACTGCAAGCATGGTTTCAGGAAATGCCCTCTTCAAGTCATTCTATACAACAGGAGTACACCAGTGTAACATACTAGGTTGTTCCATCTTACCTTCCTGTCTTCTTCTCTGATCACTTAAGCATCCTGATTTTCATGAAAGGCAGTGTTCTGATGATCTGTGGCTGGTTGTGTCCCCAGTCTGTATGCTATGGAGAAATGGGTTAGACATTAGTGAATCTAACTTCCAGTTCTGTTGATATTTTATGACAGAATTGATATGAGTTCTGGCCATTTCCAACATGCAGCTGTGTCGAGTTGTTGAAAACCCTGTTAGCAACAGCATCCTTACAAGGTATTGTAGCTTTTTTCTTGTCTAAGCACTTTTACCACCATTAGCAGAAAAGTCCTGTCAAACCTGTAGAAGGTTTGTAGAGTTTCCTTCTAACTCCCAGCTTGCTCATGACTGACAGGATTGCAAGATGTTGGGGGCTTTATGCATATGTGAGGTACTGTTCAGGTGCCAAGCTTGCTCTCCTCTCATCCATCATGAATGAAAATAGAAACAAGCTTCTCTCTGACCACCCATGATGCAGACCAACATTATCTATTCTGCTGTCACTCAGTTTGGTTATTATGACAATTGTGTATGCCTCTGGTAAGATGGGCATTCCTTTTGGGCACTCCTTTAGAGCACAAGCTTTACCCAACACATGGTTTTAGTATGCAGCTCTATGCTTTTTCTGTGTTGCAGGCATCTTATTCTGTGACCATTTGGCTTTTTTCTGAAGTGTCCCATTAAAAAGTTGTAATTAACCAATATCCTTCCCAGCCCCTGAGCTGAACTGACTCTTGAGAATTGCAGGATTTTACACTGATATGTTTTAGTAGCCTTCTCCCTCAAATAGGTCAAATAAGCCTGCAGTGCTACTTAATTTATGCTTAAAAATAGGCACTACAAAGCATTTATGCTACCCATCTGGCATTTGGTGTGACAAAAAACAAAATACAGCTGAACAAGGTTGGAGAATTATGGAGCTATATTGGTACTGATTCATTACAGTATTTGGCACAGTCTGCCTCCTGCAGGTAATTACCTCACAGGTAATAATTGCCTTAATTTTTTACTCTTCTCTTGCTCTCCCTATCCCCCAAGTGCTAGTATTTTCTTTCCCCATACTATCACCCCCTAGCTGGGAAGCAATAATTAAGCTAAATTCAGAGAAGTTTGATCCCAACTGTAACTAATTTAAAGTTCATAGCTTTTTTCCCCAACAGAAGGAAGGCTTGGGTGCTTGTTGATACCAATTGATTTAATATGTTACATCCTCCTTTAGAGCTCAGTTCACATATAAAATATGTTACTTTGACACTAATATTTGCACATCCTCATGGATGTCATCCAGCTCAAGTGCTTTACTGGTTATGTTTTTCTAGCAGAATAAGAAGTTGATTCTAGTTTTGTTCAGGTTGCTCGTTCTCAGTTTTTTCTTTGGGTCTCTTCTCTCAAAGTTTGTAGACTTCCCCCCCTCTTGTAGTAATTAGATTTGCCATGGATTACAGCTTAACTGCCACTGCTTCGTTTAGACTCATGTTCTACTTTCATCTTGTTCATAATGTTGGCCTGACATAAAATTTAAGTGGTATTCATTTGTTTCTCAAAAGTGAAGGCATATATAATATACTCAACTGCAATGTCCTGGAAGAGCTGCATTCATGCTTTAGAGAAGGAAAGTAAAGAGGAGCAGCTTCCAAACATTTCCTAATTAGTAAACAATGGCATGGCCTGTTTGTGTCCCAGAAGTAGGACAAGACCAAATGAACTCTGCCTGTTTTTAGGAAAGATCTGCACTCCAAGGCCCTGCGTGTGGTGGTTCCCCGGAGCAAGTAGCCTGCCAAGCTCTGCTGAGAAGGAAGGTAAGTGGTACGGTAGACATGGGAGGGAGGGAGAAGAGGGACTGGAGATGTGGAGCAAAGCTCTGCATCTTGCTCCTTGCAATCTCTGTTGCTGCAGAGCACTTCTTAGAAGGCCCAAGATGAGGAGTTGACTTAAAACAAGGTGGGGTCAATGGTGTCCTCAACTGTTGTTCTTGGGATTTAACAACACTGGAATTAGAGTTAAATCTTAGGAATACTGTAACTACAGGGCAGTCATTGGCAGTGCCTGTACAGCATGAATTTCTGGCACTACCTCTGGTAAATACTTAATTCTTGCCTGAAGAGCCAGTCTGAATAGCATCAAACAGTAAGGGACTAGAGGACTGGATGTAGCATTGCTACAGCTCACTTTTAGTTCTGTGTTCATGAGTTAAATTACCAGCTTTAAAAGATTAGCCGTTGATGGAGAAAGAACGTGGACAATGAAAGTACCTTTACTGCACATGTATTTATAGGTATGGAGAAATGGTAGGGCTGTTTCTAGTCAATTCACCATATTTCTCCTGAAAAGCAGCAAGCTCAACTAGTTTTGGTCTTTTTAACAGATTCTGTAGATATTCTCAAACGTTTTACTTACCAATAAAGTTCTGAATTTTCCTTTAGTTACATAGTGCCTCCTTCTTGACACCTTTCCAAGCATCAGCTTCTCTGTAATACTGGTTCTGGTGGGTTTTTTCTTCTCTCAGTTCTTACACGTGTAAGTCTCAGACCCTCTAAGCAAATCGAAGTGAACCTTAAAATTCTAGGAAAAACAAAGCTGGTGGAGGGGAAGCCTCTCCTCAGAAATCTAACAGAAATACAGGCTGGGTAAAACCGAGTTTTTCTGCTGTCTGCGCGCAAACCTGCGCTAGAAGGCACGCTGCTGGAACGCCTCCCGCACCCGCGGGCAGCCATGCCTGGGCTGGAGCCGAGCGCTCCCTTCCCGCCTCGCGGGTGGGCGGTGCTGACGGGCCCCGGGGCGGGGCATGCCCGGGGTGGGAGGAGCGGCGGCCGGCCCGGCCCCTCGGGGGCTTGCGGCTCGCGAGGCCTGGGACGCAGCTCCCCGGGAGCCGCGCTGCGCAAGCGCGGTGAGCTCTGCCCGGCAGTGACATGGCTGCGGCCGGCGGCCCGCGCCTCGGTTGGCGGCGGGACCCTTTCCGTGCCCAGCAGGTGATGGCCTCGGCAGTGCCGGGCTGCAGGGGGAGTCCCGCACCCTGTCCCTTTGCTCTCCCGGCTGCGGGGCTTGGCCCCGCGAGTAGAGCCGCTCCTGGAGGCGGCGCGGCCTGCCAGGCTTTCCGGCGCCGCCGTCGCCGCGTTCCCCGCTGGTCGGAGCCGGGCCCCCAAACCCCCGCGGCTGGCGAGTTGGCCCGACCCTCCCTGCTCCCGTGGGGCCCTGGGCAAACTCCTGGTGCTCACCCAAGACGTGGCCAATGTTTCTTTGGTGTTTGTTTTTTTTTAAGGGAAAACGAAACCAGGCCTGTTTGTGATGGTGCCGGGTTAGCTGCAGCCCCTCTCCGTGTAGCCTTTGCTCTCTTCAGCTGTGGAATCCGTCTGGAAATCCTGAGAACAGTTCTCAGTTCCCTGATGTAAGTAAGAGTTAAAAGTTAAAGCGGTCACCCACGCGGTTATAAAAATGTGTGTTGATTCTCTTAACTTTTTCTTAAGGGGAAAAATGGTAACGTTGGCTTGTGCAAAATAAACAGTGAGGTCGTTAGCTCTTTTTCTCTGAGTCTGTTTTATGAAGATGCTGTTGTTGAAAAGGAAGAGTTTTCATCTGCGGATTTTGTAGTAGACTATGAAACACAGGAGCACACGAGCTTACCATGTGCAAAGCTGTTTGGACAGATGTGCTAAAATATATATTGCAAAATTTCATTTTTAAAAGTGAGAAGTGTAAGCCATTTTCAGGGCCTGGTCTGACATAAGTGATGCACGCTTGACTTCTGAACCATGAACACTTATTTTAAATTCACAGAATTATTACTGGCATAAAGATGAGCATGTTTTGGAGTGCTTAGGATCTGGGGGGAGGGAGGGTGTCTTTACTCGTGCCACCAAACACTGAAATGTTGTTTGATCTGGCAGCTTTGTGTGCAACCTTTTTGGCCTACAGTACATGCAACTTTTTGTTTGTTTTTTTTTGTTTTGTTTTTTAGGAAGTGGAAGTAAATACTTCAGAATGCCCAACTCCAACGCTAAGTTCCGTTGTAACCATAGAGGAGGTCAGGAGGCTGGCAGGCGGGAGTTGGTCTCCAGGTCTTTGCAGAGTGCTCAGCATTGCCTGGAAGACCAGGATTTTGGAACTGCCTATGCTCACTATCTCCTGGTATTAAATCTAGCTCCTGAGTTAAAAACCAGTGTCAAAGTAAGTTCTCTTTGAAATGCTTGGAAAAAAAATTATTTACCATATTCTCCTAGAGGCTTTGTGGCATGTTTTGTGCTTGTGATTCGTTTTATGTAACTGATTTTCCTATTCAGTCTTCAAAATAAAAGCAGAAAACAGTAGAGGTAGACAGTAACTTGTTTAATAAGCTGTGTATGCCTGTGGGAAGGGAACTTATACACTGTCTCAACTAAGTTGAATAAAAATAGGGCCTTGTTGGTATTGGTTTCAGTTTCAGTATAGCATATATTAATAAAGTCAGGCTCTTAGTTTTCATTGCTGTGTGCTGATACTCTGTAGATATCTGAGAGATTATTTCTGCTGGTTCAGGTGAACCACCTAATTTGGGGTAACACCAAACAATTGTATGCTGCTGCTTAGGGAAATGAGGGTGTTCAGGTGCAGGTCAGGATACCTCTAGATGTTTTCAGGGTTTGGTTTACTACTCCTGGTAACTATCAGCAAAATCAGTGGTATATGTTGTATTTTCTAGGAGACGTTTCAGTTTACTCTCTTTAAATGGGCAGAAGAGCTAGATTCTCTGGCACGGGTTCAAGATCTGTTTAACTGCTACGAACAAGCACTTGAGCTGTATCCAAACGATGAAGTGATATGTAATAGCATGGGAGAACATCTTTTCAGGTTTGTAGCAATGTAAGGTTCACGTTTGGTGCTGTGTTAATAAACAAGGCCCAGTTCAGCAGAGCACATAAAATGTGCTCAAAAGATGTCAGTGCAAGCTGACATAATGCTTGTATAGTGTGTATATGTATGTGTATATAAGTAAGTTTAATGCTATATAGCATGTACTGTTGAACTTCAAATATGTTTATCAGCTTAAAATGGAAAAAAAAGGTAATTTATTTTTTCCTCCATTTTTGCTATTAGAATGGGCTTTAGAGATGAAGCAGCTGGGTATTTTCATAAAGCAGTGAAGCTTAACCCAGACTTTGCTGATGCAAAGGAGAATTTTTACCGTGTTGCCAACTGGCTTGTGGAACGCTGGCACTTCATCATGCTCAACGATGCCAGGAGGAATCTTACTTACCTAAAGGCAATTGAGAAGGCTGTCCACTCGGGGTGCAAATCTGTCCTCGATATTGGAACAGGAACAGGAATTCTGAGGTGTGTCATCAGTGTGTATTGACCATGAACTCCATAGACATGTACTTGTCTAACAAAATTCCCTTTCACGCTTTCCTTGAGACAAAACTTGGAAACAAAGCTTTCAGAAGTCAGTGAGTCTGGAGGTTAGTGTCTGGTAGTGATTTTGAATACTTTATTTCAAATTATTTGTTGCAGATGCTCTTTGTCCCAATAACTGCTGTATAAAATGAGTTGCTTGTGTTGGTTTTGGAGTTGTAATATCATGTGTCCTGTCTTTGAAGTATTGAGTCCAGGATGGAGTGGGAGAGTATCCTTATGCTACCTGTATGCGGTTTTGGTGATAGCATATCAAGAGGAGATCAATTTGTGAGATACTAGTGCTGACACAAGAGATACTAGATAGCCTAATAATGATTTTTAGGCTTGAACTGTTTTCTTAGAAATACGAAACAGATGAGAAATATATTGAACTTAAGGAAACTCAGTATCTTGTCATGCTTTACCTAAAACACTTTTAACTGGAAGGGAAAAGCTGTGATCTTTGTTTTTCAGTATGTTTGCAAAAAAGGCAGGAGCACCTTTTGTCTATGCCTGTGAATTATCAAAAACCATGTATGAACTTGCCCATGATGTGATGGCAGCAAATAATATGGAAAAAGAGATCAAACTTCTGCATTTGAAGTCACTTGATTTAGAAATTCCAAAGCACATACCTGAAAGGTACGTTGTTGTTCTATTATTATTGCAGTATTATTTTTAACTTGTTCTTAATTTCAAGAAAATGACTTAATTGGTTTGTTTTGGGGTTGCTTTTTTTCTATGAATCCAAAGGATTTAGTATTTTAGGGCCTGTTAACCTGTGTAGGAATCTTATTGTGATTTGATTAACGTTTTGGGGGTTTTTAGTTTTTTAACACACATGCATGGATGGCTATTCTTATGCAAGAGTCAGGCAAAGTACATATTCTGTAGTGTTGTTGGCTCTCTGCCTGGACTGAAACATCTTCCTGTTTTGGCTAGATTCTTCCCACACTATTTATAAATTCAGAGCAAGAAGCTTTGTGGTAAACTCTTGCTCAATGTTTATTCTGTTATCTGCATCTTGAATAACTTCTAACAACGACTCAAGACGCATCATTTGTTGGAAGAACTAAATAACCCATCTGTGTTGAAACTTCAGAGTACTGGTAAAAGTTCTGCTCTGAGCTCATGCTGGTATGGTGGGGTTTTTTCTTTAAAAAAAATGATTGTTAACAGGTACATGTGTTATAAATTATATTTAATGGTATTCTTTTTTATATCTAGAGTTTCTTTGGTTGTCACAGAAACAGTTGATGCTGGTTTATTTGGAGAAGGAATTGTAGAGAGCTTGATACATGCTTGGGAACATCTCCTTTTACAACCAAAGGTATGCAGTTATGGGCATGTACATATAAATGGGATTCATGTTTTGTTTGGTGTACATTTGTGCATATATATGTGTGCATATGTGCACATGTTCACAGACATAGATGGCTGAGAAACATCTGTCCTGTAAATATTTCATACTTATTGGTATTTTTAAAATGAGTCATCTGGGTTTCTTGTTCTATGAATTTGATTTTGGTGAAAGGCAATGAAGCGGCTGCATATGTTCTGCTAATGTGAGCTTGTTATGTGTAGGCAGGTGCTTGTAATGTATGTTCCCCTGATGTAAGCTTCAAGAGTGAACCATCTCTGTACACAGGATCACAGTTCATTTTTGGTTTTTGTTTTTTCTTTTTTCCCTTGCCCTTCGTAAGTAAACTGTAGGGCTTTGCACATGTTTGAAAGGCACTGTTTCCCTGCAAGTTTGGTTACAACCTGGTCATTTTGAGACATGAACTAGTAGCAGAAAATGCTGAATTATGGTAGAAGTCTTTCTTAATACTAGGGAAGGGTCAATTGTAATACAGTAAATATCATGCTTAAACTCTGAATTTACTTTTACTAACTTAACTTTTTTGGAAGACTGAACAGTTTCACTGGGTCTTAAATTTTACTTTTATATGTTTTGCATTTAGCTAACGTACATTAAGCAAAGTGATATGATAAGGTGTCTTAAATGGATTAACCTCTTTTAGGTCTTATGCAATAGAAGGACTTATGTGTCTTTTATCCTGATGTTGTCTTGATTCCAGCTAATTAAAAAAAAGTTACCTGGCTGAAAGCTTTTGTATTGTATTGAACTGAAACTGACCTCTAGTGTTAAGTGTAGGAATGATGCATAAAGCAAAGGTCCTCAAATGTTTCAATATATTCTAACAGAACAGAAATCAAAAAACATTCTTAGAATTACACAAAGGAAGTAGTAGACTGAAAACTGAAGCCTGTGTGAATATATTGATACACAGCATTAAAGAAACACCTTTGCTGGTCAACTGGAATGACAAGGACTAGAAACTGTTCTATTCACTAAGAGCTTACTGATGTTTTGACTGTAGTCTTGAATGACTCACTAACATATAACCCAGGCTTTGCAGTAATGGTAGAAATAGGTCACTGTCTTACTGCATGTTTGTTTTCACAGCCTAAAAATCAAGATGTCAGTGCTGGAGACTACGGCAGAGTTATTCCTGCAAGTGCTACAGTATTTGGAATGGCAGTAGAATGCAAAGAGATACGTAGACATCACAGGTCTGTTTAAACTCTAGGCCAGTTTGAACCTGTATTGGTTATTTGGAGGGAGAGATGGAGTATTTCTAACCCTTTTCCAGGTTCTCCCCTTGCTTCCCACCCCCCTTCGTGGTTCAGACGTTCTGATTCACTTCATCAGACACTCTTGATTTTCAGTTATGGTGAAATAAATGCCTTTAACACATTCTAAATTAATTGTAATTCTGTAATATTAAATGTATCTCTCAATTTCCATTTTGGAGGTTCTTGGATCAACACTTGACCTTTATCCTCATTTTATTCTCTTCATAATCTGCTTCATACCTCACTGCTGCATCTAACCCTTTTGGGAGATGAGGGCAGAATACTCCATCTAGCATTACCTTCCTGAATATGGGCCTTGTCTAATTCTGCACTAGCAGACAGGAGGGTTTCTTGGCGGAGGCCAGTTCTGGCTATGTATCAATTACTTTCACATGAATTTTTATTCTCATTTTCTAGAACAGTGTCCCTGTATGGAGACAGTCTCTGTCCAAGAGATTTGGACTTTATGTATTTTGTTTGGGATTTACCTTGTTGCAGATGAAAGAAAACACTAACTTTTACAGGAGCTTCAGTGTCCTAGAGGAAAAATATGGGCTTTCAGTGATGCAGGCTGTATCAGTGATATTTCTAATGCAGTAGACCTGGACAGAAGTCAGAAAGACCGAAGTTTCCATAGCAGACATTAGTAGAAGAACTTTCTTTTAGGAGAAGTTAATTATTCATTAATTAGAAGAGAGACTGTTGCCTTGATACCAGTTTTTTGTGTAAGTTTGCTCCTAGAATTGATCTGTCTCTCAAGAGAGCGTACATGTATGCTGAGTTGTCAAAGCTTTCTCCATCAAGAAAACAATTCCGAAACTTTCTTTGCATCTGTGTCTATGAAAAATGCCTTGTTCCTCATAGATTGTGCTTGATTAACTCTGCTGTACCTTTCTATATTTAAATTTTACATCAAGAAACTCCAAAAACACATTTTCCTATTGCATATCTACCTATCTTTGTTCTGACTGTTTTGCTCCCCTGAAAAAAACTTTATCTAACGCAGCAGCAGAAGAAATTTTTGGTTTTGTTGGTCTTGTTATTACAGAATATATTCTTTCTAGTTCTCTATCAAGATTCAAAGACCTGTAACTAAGGGGACAACAGTCTGTGGCCTTTGACAGAGGACTTACTGGGCTTTTTCCCGATTTCTAGTGATAGCATTCAGCCTGGGAAGAATTTGCTTAATTTTTTTTGGTTAAATTATTTGAAGTTTCATTTTTTCCCTTTTTTCCTTTACTCCCAGAGTAGAAACTCGAGAAGTTGCTGGTGTGTGCCTGTCAAATTCAGTGCAGTTCTTTAGTCCAACATATGCTTCTGCTGGTTCAGAGGAAACTGTGGAACCTTACACCACTGAGAAGCTGAGTCGTGTTCCTGGAGGCTATGTACCTCTGACAGAACCCTGCCAATTAATGACAGTAGATTTCAACAATCTGCAGGTAATGTTTTGGGCTGGGGTTTTTTAACATTTTAAATAGTCTGTTTATGATAACAAGAGCTCCATATCTTACTTGCTTTCTGGGTTCAATTTCAGAACACTTCACTAGCACAAAGTTGTCAGGGCTGCACAGAGGTCCTTCTGATGGTTTTGATACTTGTCTGGTCATGTGATGTGATTCATCAGGTGACAGTCTGATTTTTTTGGAAGTGGAGTTTTTTGTTTGTTTGGCAGAGTTTAGTTACCTAAACTAGCAACTGCCAGCCTCAGTACAGGGAGAGGGAGGAAGAATGCAGTAGACTCATCTAAAATTACTTATGCATCTGTGCAGCTTATTTAGTTTGTTCCTCTAAAGTTCAAATCTTAAACTCTGAAGACAAAAGGGAAAGGATGTAATTTTCATCTGGCATAAAAATGACTAAGTGTTGATAGGTAAGTGTAAAAGAGAGGGAAGATGAAAAAAATATCCTATTCAACCAGTTTGATTACACCCTTCAGCTCCTTTGGTATTTAAGGTATTTAAGGTATTTCTGTAATACCCATTCTAAAATATGGTAGTGTTACTTTGTATATTTTGCACGAAATACATTTCTGTGTATACTAAATAGGCCTGAGCTATAAGCAGGGACCTCAGCACCTCACAACTGAGCATGCTAAGATGATGATACATCTGATCTCTAGTGTTTTTTGCATATTGACCCGTGGTGAGGAGTTAGCATTGAGTCCAAGCTTAAAATAGATTCTGCTATATAAATTAAATTATTCTTGGCTACTGCTTGGCCAGGAATAGCAGTGTTTCTGAATCAATGGCTTTTCCTATTTGGCTTGTCTGACATCCTGAGATTAAAAATTAAGTAAGACAAGGCTCTTCAGTATACTACTGAGAGGGATCTGTGACCTACTGTTGCTTCTGCTTTTAGCATCAATAGGAAACTACTCTCATCTGAGAGATGCCTATTCTTAAGCATCTGCCTGCTGGCAGACATGTGAAAATGATTTTTTTAAATAGCAAAGAATAGTGTTACTCTTTAAACCGTGTGTCAGAACTGCTCCTTTGAAGTTTCATTTAGACTAATGGAGTGTTCTTGTCATTACATGGTAGGATATAAGAGAAGGTTAAGGGAAGAAATGAAATTAATTTGGAATCATTAGTTATAGTTTCTTGTTATTTTGTCACTAGGCAGGTATGGCAGTTCCAAACACCAGTAGGTTACTTTCAACGTGGGTTACATTTGGTTTCTTTTTTGTTTTTTATTTTGTCATGGCCACATCTGAATGTTCAGTCAGTGCAGCTAAAAAATAAACAAAAAATTGGCTGTACTCCTATTGAAAAAAAACCAAAAAGCAACAACTTGATACACTTACAAATGATAGCACAATTACCTATTAAGATTGATATTCAGGTAAGAAGTCACTTAGCATTAGTAAAGTAGTTTCAAAGACCCATTTTCTAAACTTGCATTTCAAAAAATGAGAGGGATGTTGCTTTTTTTTCTGTCCTATTAACTATCCAGACCTAAATTGACAGAACTGAGAAAAAGACTTAAAATACAGTACAACAGTTTCTCAAATTGAGTTGTAGGAGACTGCAAAGACATCAGTACAGAGTAGAGAAATAGTAAGTCAAAATGTTCATAAAAAACACCAAACAAAGCAACACACAACCACCCAGCTGAATTACGCTGATTTTATTATTACGCTTATTTACTGTTATGCTTTTTATTGTTATTATTAGCAGCAACTCGGTTCCTTTCAGGCAGGGGAATGAGATGTGGCTGCAGTTACAGGCTGCAGATGCTTGCTCCTAGCCAGGGACTACCTGTGTGCATGTTTGCTGGCAGCAGATAAGTGCCACTGAGTGGAAGTGAGGGTTTATGTCAACAGCCAGTAATTAAAGCTCAGTCTCACTTTCAGGCCCTAAAGGAACTGTGCTCTTGCCAACAATTAGAGATACTGGCTCTAGTTTTAATGAGGAGTTACTGTGTGGAATAGTTGAGAAATTCTAAATCAACACATGGAAACTTGATAATGGCATTTCTTGCTCTAGCTTTTCCTTCTATTTGTAGTCCCTCTTGGGTTTTTTTAAAGCATGTTATCTTATTCAGAGGATAGATGTGGCGTAGCATCATTTTGTTGGTGTTTTCTTTCCTGCCTATTCCTGCATCATGACTTTCTTCTTTGCTGTCTTCTTAACTACACTAATTAAGATGCCATCCTGATTTGCAAGAGCTGTTTGAGTCTGTAATTGTCATGAATGATAGAAAAGTGTTTATGCAGTGGACAAATGAGGAATAAACACAGGATAGGCAGCATGGGAGAGAGCAGGGACAGCTGAAATAACTGCCTTCAAGTGTTGTGTGCCATGAGACAGGGATGTAATGCTAGGGTTGCTAGAACTGGTGGATGAGAACCTTGGGCCTGCTGCTTTTGAGGAATTGGGAAGAACATTTTTATTATCAAATACACTTCTAAATGGCTGTAGCTTCCCAGAACCTGAAAAACAAATGCATGCTTGTGCTTTTGCTGTCTTGCTGCAAGGGACTTACTGCCAGTAAAGCTTCAACTTACTACTCTTCTCCAATTGAGGACGAATGGAAAAAATTACTAGCAACAAAACACTTTTATTGAAGAGCAGGGAGATCTTATGAACTTTATTAGCATCCAGTAATTGTAACACACACCTCGTTTAGCCATGTCTCAATTGTGAGAAGAGAGGTGGACCAGCTCTTGGAGAATACAGAATGAGTGTAGAGAAGAAAAACAAAAACCACAGCATGTGAGAACTAGTCATTTTCTTGGAGTGGAACTTCTCTTTTAACTTGTGTATTTTAAGATTGAAACGTAGGACAAATGTTGATGTAAGCAGATCAGGAAGCAGATAAATGTCTAGGAAGGGCTGTTACTAAGCTGGATGGCTGTGACTAAGAGAATCTTGGGTGTCTTGTACTTGACCTGTTAATCAGTTTATGTTGGAACTGTCTCAAGACATTAGAGCTGGGCCTTTTACTTTTGCGCATGTTGATAGCAGAAGGTCGTTGTTGAGGAAAATAAATTGTATGTGGAAGAAGACTTAATTTGTTACATAACTGAAGCTTTTTAGGAGTTCTGGAGAACTTACAATCTGATCCCTTTAGGGGAGATCTTAGTTCTTCCCTGTGGTGGAACTTTACATGCCTGAACTTTATACATAAAGCCTGTAGCACAGGTAGCAGAGAAAATACCCTCAAAGATGTTTGACTTAGTGCTTTTGTAATGATTTTGCTGAACCTTAGTTTGAGCAAATTCATTGCTTACATACAGTTTTTCTAGAACTGATTGAACAGAGGTTTGAAGCAAAGCATGTGCCCCTAAGTGTTGGCTTGAATCCAGACCAGGAGGCTGGCTCTGGTTTTATTGCTTGTCATAAAGCAAACTGTGCCAGTCTAAAGCTTTTCTCGTAGTACCTGGTGTTTTTAAATATGGATGTTCTTAGATATAGGCATGTTTGCTTTAATGACTGATGGTTTGTTGGAGTTTAGGATCAGCCAGCAACTGAGCACCTCACGGCTGCTTGTTGCCCCTTCACCCCACAGTGGGATGGGTAGGAGAAGCAGCAGAAAAAGGCAAAACCCTGTGGGATGAGATAAGGAGGGTCTACTGGAACAACACAGAACAACAGCAATTCATACTAATGAAATAATAAATAGTGATGTAACCTATGTGCCTGCCCTGGGCCAGCCTGCCCCTTTATATAGCGGGCATGACTGACACCAGTATGGTATAAAATATCCCAGTGGCTGGTTTGGTTTGGCTATCCTGGATGTGGTCCCTCCCAGCTTGTTGTGAAAATGAACCCTCTGCTACCTGAACCCAGGACGTGGATACTGGTTGGTCAAGTGGATAATGCACTTACATGTGGGGAGAGTTCTTAGACTAGTGAGCACTAATGATAATTGGTACTGTAGCAGCTTGTTAACTTTTAGGTTCCTGTTGGGTGCAGAAATTTGAATGACAGTGTAATAAAACCCTTTATTTTTTCTGTATGGAAAGAAACTCACTTTTTCTCTTGTTCTGCTTTGGTCAGGAGCTGAAAAGCCTTGCAACTAGAAAGCCCTGGAAGCTCAGCCTGCCAGTCACTGAAGGAGGAACGCTAGATGCTATTGTGGTGTGGTTTGTACTCCAGCTTGATGATGAGCATGCTCTATCTACAAGTCCTAGTGAGGAAACCTGCTGGGAACAGGCAGTCTATCCTGTCCAGGGTCTTCTTGGTATGTCCTGTGGGTTTTCTTGTTGCAGTACATGAACTTGGTTTCATTTCGGTTTTGAGTTACTTGAGTTACCTCAAGAGATCAGGAAGTGGCAGCAGGTACATTTAGAAGTTCAACAGCAAGTTTCTGGACTATAGTGCACTGATCCTGCATGAGGGCTTGTTTTTGGGATTCTGTTGTGAAGCAGATAAGGGACGTATTATTAAATGCATTGTGGAGCAACTGCAAAAAGTGGGGCTACTGACTGGCTCTATTTAATCAAGGTGTGACTTGAGCGAGCGAGGTGGGGTAGGAATTGCTGGCTGCTCCTGCCACAAAAGCAAAACTAAACATTCCCACCTGTTGTTCACCTCCAGTTTGGAGTCGACTTGAATATGGTTCCACACAAACACAGTGGTAATGTCATTTCCAGCAGCCTCTACTTTCCTTTCTCCTGTTTCATAGACTTGTAGATTATCTTGAGCTGGAAAGGACCCTTAAGGATAATCAAGTCCAAGCATGAGTTCCTCACAGGAGTACTAACACTAAATTGCATGACTAAGAGCATTGTCCACATGCTCTTTGAACTCTGAAAGGTTTGGTTGCCATGACTGCTGCCCTGGGGAGCCTGGTCCAGTGACCACCCTCTCTGTGAAAAACCTTTGCCAGTCTGATCTTCCCCTGATGCAGCTTCATACCAGTAAGGGACATCTGTGCCATAGACTGGTTCAGCTGCAAGGCGAGGGAAGAGACTCTCTTTTTGTCCATGTTGCCATTGAAAGGAATGTTTGTCAAACTGTAGCATTTTCGTTTTGAAACTCTGGTCTGCCAGTGGATTTACCTTCTTAGAACAGAGTATCCAAAGACCATCTTGGGTTGTACACGGTAAATGTTCCAGTAAAATTCATGATGAATAAACTACCTTTTCTAAACTGTAGCTGTTTAGAACATGCTTTTCTATGTAACTATGAATTACATTTGACTACCAGTAGTATTAAAATGTAAATATTTAATATTTATCATTTGAAAGGAAAAGCAGTAGTATGTTTTTGTTCCACTCTGCTGTTGACATAACACTTTTAAAGTACTATCAATTTCTCCTAGAAATGCTTGAAAATAAATGGATTTTGCCATGTCTTATACAGTTTAAGGCAGCTTTTAATGCATAGTTGCAGATTTCAGCTTGACCTACAGACTAGAACAATTCTTTCATACACACTAGTAACAACCAGTGCAAAATGAGATGTTTTGCTTTTCGTTTAAGCACACTATGGCTGCTTCACTGCTGTTCACTGTGAAGTAACTGATGTGGGTTTTTTTGTGCTGTTTTGCCAAGATTATTCTGTGAAGACTGGGGATACTGTCTTGATGGAAGTTTGCTGCCAAGACTGCTACTTGAAGATCCAGAAGATTTCTTCTTTGCCTTCAGAGTGTCAGATGGACTTCAGTGACAGAGACGAGACACTGAGTTTGGGCAATGAGGCTGAATTATGTAATGCTCTGGCTGGTCTTCAGACAACAAGCGAACGAGATGGCAGTGGTCAAGTATGTGTGTTGGAATCCACAGAAATAGCCCTGCTGAACAATGTCTCGTACCATGACTGCTTCAAAGCTGCCATGGGCAAAGTGCTGCTGTCGTTACTTCCCAGTAAGGACTCGCAGTTCATGGATGTTGATGGACATGGCAATGGGATGAACCTCCAAGAGAGTCAAAATAAGAGCTCTCTAGATGACACTCCTGATCCTTTGTACATTTTAGATGTATCCGAAGGCTTCTCCATCCTGCCAATTATAGCTGGCAAACTCGGACCAGTTAGAGCCTACAGTTCTGTTGAGAAAGAACAGCATCAGGCAGCACTTAATATAATTTCAGAAGCTAACCATTTCCCTAAGGAAACGCTAGAGTTTTGGCTCAGCCACTTAGAAGATGAAAGTGTAGTGCTGCAGAGACCCAAATCAGACAAATTGTGGAGTATCATTATCTTGGATGTTATAGAGACATCAGGTTTAATCCAGCAGGAGGTGATGGAAAAGGCTGCAATATCCAGGTACAGTATAAATGGACAAAAATATTCTTAGGAATCCATAATTACGTGAAAACTTCTTCTAACTACAAAATTGCTGTCATGCTGGTTATGCAGAGCAGGAAAAGCTTGTTCTCTGAACAGATTGAACCCCACAGAGTTTCTGGTGTGACCATTGTATGCAAGTATCATCTTTAAAAAGGGTCAAGATTTTACTTTCATAAACTTTATATTTTGTATGCAAGAATATGAATGGAAGATCTTAGTGCTTGGTCTGTCAGAAGTTCCCAGGATAGCCAGCAGCTTAGTACTAACTGAGGTAGCTTTTAGTGCAAGGTTAGAAAAGCTCAGATTGATGTATGTGTCAAACTGTTGTTGGAACAAACTGGTTAAACTCATAAAAGACAAACACATGGCATTAGAAGAGCTGGGAAGGCAGCAGCGTAGCTGGCTATTACCTGGGGCAGGAGGGGTGGGAAGTAATGCAGAGCAAGAGAAAAAGTAAATGTGAAACAGGTTTCATCTCCTTCTTTGGTGTTAGGAAATCTGCTTTGGTCATCTTCATGCTTAGTGATGGCAGAATATTCCAGACAGTTTGTGTTCTGTACCTTTTCTAAGTTTTGAATAACTCTTTGGATGACTTCAAAGATTTATTTATTTTATTTTTTGGTTATGCTGTAAGAACAAATGGGGGATAACTCTTGTCATATACAGAGTCAAATCTGTTGGCATGAAACTATGTCCAATAATGCACTACTTGGCTACCCAGTTCCTGAGAAAAGAGGCCTGCTATAGGAAGAGGAAACCTAAACCAGTCTGTAGTGAATTGGAGTGTTGGATATTACACTGAATGAAAGCTTCTATGGTGTTGCTGCTCTCAGCAGTGTAATATTCTGTAGCAAGTGACCAAGTCTCAGGTGTTTTTTGAGGAAAAAAGGCTGTCTTCTGTGTTTCTGCCAGTTTTAGTTAAACACTTGAAGCAGGGTGACTGAAATTCCAACGGGGATTTGTTTCCCTATGGGTATGCTGCCTCCTACCAGTGCCCCCTAACAGCACGTACTCCCTGACTGCTGGTTTTAAGAATTTCTGCCAGTCCTTCTTTATTAGGTGCTGGTGCTATGAGTAAACCCCACTATCTTCATCTTGAAATATCTCTGTTTCCAGTATTGTCACTGAGAAGACATGTTAGTTCCATAGTTGTATTATGTGACAAGTGTTCCTCTTTTGTATGGTACAGCTGCCTGGTCAAATGGCATCAGACTCAAATGTTTGAGGCCTTGACTTCAGAGGAGGAACTAAGTAGTGTGCCTTCCTTAAGTATAGTTAATGTTCTTTTATTACTTTTGAATGATGTTCCTTAGAGGTGAAATCTTTCTTATTTTACAGATGCTTGCTTCACAGTGGAGGGAAGATTTTCCCACAGTATGTGTTGGTTTACGGGATGCTTGTAGAATCAGAGTCTCTGTTACTGGAGAGTGCTGTTCAAGGAACAGAACCAACTCTTGGGTTTAATATAGCCCCTTTTATCAACCAGTTCAAGGTATGAAGTTGGTGGGTATCTTCCAGGCACAGTTCTAAAGCCTGCAGCTGTCTGCTTTTGGTGTAAAAACAAAAAAACAAACCCACAAAAAACCAAAATCCTGAAGAGCTGAAACTTCTTCATACTGCTGAAGTAATCAAAAGACACTTATGTGACCAGAAAGGGACCTTGAGATAAACTAAACTGGGTGACATTTGTTTTAGAACTGGTGTGGGAGAGGTTTTGTCTGAATAATGAATGATGACAGTGTTACTGTACAGAAGAGTGACTGTGCTGCTACTGTCACATTCATCACCTTGTATCCCAACAGTCACACTTCAGAAAGATGTCTTTTGCATTCTAGCTGTTTCCTACAGCCATTACAGTAATTCCTAGAAACTTTTGTATTATTACTAAGTTGTTTTCACTTCTTAATGCCTATTGATGCCTGAAGCTATGGTATACACTCTTAGGTACCTGTTCGTGTGTATTTGGATCTCTCTACATTGCCATGTCTACCTTTGAGCAAGCCAGCAGAGCTTTTAAGGCTGGATCTCATGAACCCTCTGTTGAACAACTCCACCAGGGAAGTGAAGGTGAGTTGTGTACTAGAAGTTTGCTTAACTACTGTTCTGTTATGCTGCTGGTTCACTGCTCAACTTGGATAAAAATTTCAGGACTGAATTTACTTGTCTGCATGTATTTCTGAAATGGACTGGAATGATTTGAACTACTTATTCTTACTACTTCAAAAAGGGTGTAACTTGATTAATATTTCAAATATTTTCAGGTACAAATTTGTAAGTCTGGCCAAGTCACTGCAATTCCCTTCTGGTACCACATCCATCTAGATGAAGACCATAGCTTGAATACATCTGATGAGTCCTCACACTGGAAACAAGCTGCAGTTGTTCTCGATGAGCCCATCCAAGTTCAGGTTGGAGATGAACTTGTGCTTGATGTTGAACACCATAAAAGCAATATTAGCATTACAGTTAAACGGTGAAGAATGTCATGCATCAGCTGGTGTGTGGTTAATTACCTAGGCATAAATTGACTGTTCATAACATCACTAAGTTATATTAAAGTCTAAATTTTATGCACCAATCAAAAAGGCTATTTTGTTGCTTTAATAGTAGAAACTTAGGTTCCACTGATGGACTAAAACTTGTAGTGTCGGGGTATCCTACCAAGCAGTTAGGGGAGGTATTGTCTTCACTGCAGCACAAACCTGATTGTGAGCTATTGCAGTGGCTACAACAGTGGGACAGACTTCTCTTGCTACCCAATCAACTGGAGTAAGGGAAAAAGCATCGAGATGTCCATCCAGGGAATAAACAAGTCCTTGTTTCTCAAACTGCAATTCCACTTCTCCATTTATGAAGCATGGTACTTAAGCAGAGTGAGGTGTTACTCTTGTAGGCAATTCCAGTTGCAGTATCACAAGCTAGTGTTGCACACCAGACAAGTGCAGAAAGTTGTAAAGGAGTGCTGTGGAATAATTCAAATTGTATAGTGGAAGGTAAAATTAGTAAGTTTTCTAGAACACCTCAGAATCATCTTTGGTAATAAAATGGGCCTAAACTCTTGTATACATTGAAGTTGTACAGAGTATTATATCAGTCACCCCAGCATTATGTTTGGGTGTAATGCAGGCAACAAATTCCTTCTATAAAATTTATATTCAAATAGATTAATGAAAGCTTTTAACTCAGCATTGATTCTACCTATGTATACATGAGGAGTACTGTTAGCAAGCTATTTCTATAGCTGTGTTTCTTTATACTGTGCTGTCTGTTCAATGTAGAAGAGATATTTGTGATCTTTCCTTAGCAGGAACCTGTATAAAGCACCATCCACAAATAATTCTTCTAGTCTTACTGCCTGCAAGATCCGTATCTATGCTTTGTCAGGTCAAATGTTTCAGAGAGACTTTCTCATTTTAACTTCTGGGACTGTTGGAGAGAGGGTTGTCCCAGCCTGCAGCTGAACCTGCACCTGCTAGAGTGCTGTAATAAATGCTCCTTCTACTAGGGTGGAATCTCTTTTTATTTTTTTTTCAAAACAGGTAATGACTGTGAAGTTTTCTGAAGGTAAAGTAACTGGATCCCATCCTTTATCCAGGGGGTACAATGCATAACAAAACGCAGGTGAATTAGAGTAGGACAGAGGTTTTTTGTACTGCATAGAAAACAGCTTTTAGAAAAAGACAGGGCCCCTCAAACCCAAACAAAGCTATGATGCATAAAATCTAAGTTACTGTCTGACACAACTAAGTACAAAACTGCACCAGACTGCAGTTTTATAGAGAAGTGATTAGGCTTCTATTGATGAAGGAACTCTGATGAAAGCAAAACTATTAAAAACCTGTGGTTAGGCATGTTTATTAAGCTTTTTAGCAATTAAGACATTAACTAAGCAATTAAGGGCATATTCTACCCTTAGGTGGTGAGACAAAGTGAAGGGCTGAAAGGGACTGTTACTGAGTTTTCAAGCAATGCATTAAGGCAAGAGCAATCTTTAGGACTTCTGATTAAAAGCTGGGAGAAGATTAGGCCTACAACAGTGGAGGAACGGATATGGTTAATATAAAGATGAATTATTTATTTTATATAAACTTGATGGGTGTCTGGAATTCCTGTTGTAGTAGTTTTCAAAAGACAGAGTCGGTGCCACTGAAAGATTTCTGTTTATTTTGGAAATTCAGTAGCAATCTTTAATGGAAATGAATGATTCTATAGGATACTGCTATGAAATAAATTTTTTACTCCCAGGGGAAAAAATAAGCAGGAATACTCTGCACCTGGAATAATTGCTTAATAATAAAATAACTTAGCTTTCCAGAAATGCTGTGGAAGAACTGAGAAACTTGACTGGTTTTCTATCCAAATGCCTTCTCTACCTTACCCAAGTTTTACACCAATCGTGTTAACTTAAAGTATTAAAAGAAAATCTTCAGCGTGAGGTTTTTGAAAAGATAGAACACAGTAGCTACTTAACTTCCCGCACCTCTGATCCTTCAGATAGTATTTCTAGCAGTGCCCTTTTTCACCTGTATACATGCAGGAAATCCGATGATTTTTAACATGGCTGCACTGGGCACTGAAGTTCCCAGGTACTGAAAGCTTTTACAAGTTTTTTTTTCCTTGGCTATTATCGGGATAAAAAGATATGTTGAATGAAGCATAAGTAAGTAGATTCTGATTCTTCATAAACTCAAAACAAGAATTCCCATTTCAGTACAAGCCTTGAAACACCAGAAGGACAAACTCTTGTACTAGTTATACTTAAGATCCCCTTCTTCTGTGAAGGGGGACAGTTGTATTTATGTCATTCACACTCTTACTGCAGCAGTAAATCAAAGTCCAAGAAAGTGAACAGTTTAAATAAAATCTTTAATTGCTTATTTACAACAAAAGGCAATGACTTGGCAAACTGGAAATGATGATTTGCACTTTCCCACTAATTTCAGATACAGCAAGTACATAGTAAACTCTAAAATATGCAGCCTAGTGAGTAAGGCGCAATATTTACATCACACTAGTACTGCAAAAAAAAAGCACTTGGGATGAATTTACTGTGACAGCCAGAAGTTAAACATTTATCCTGTAAATGCTAACAATGCTGAAAAAGAAACTTGAGATTTGTCTCTTAAAAGGTCAGTGCTCTAGGGTTTGTTTATTGTTATGTTTTGGTTTTTTATCAGATTGCAAACATGGAATAGTAGTAAAAGTCTGGTAATGGGATAAAAACTATACCTCTCTGCTTTTGCCTGTTTTTGCAAAGTAACTTTTTGATGCAAGTGTGTTTCTTGGTCTGAGATGTAATGCTAGTAACTCCAGTGCTGGACTAGCTACTTAGTTTTACCTGACAAAGGTCTTTTCTGGGGTGGTGGGGAGGAAATAAAAAAAAACACCTGTAAAAAATAAATCAACTGTTACATTTGAATCCAGGCTATACTAGAAGCACAATACAGTAATCACACACACATTTATGAATACAAATTACTACAGACACATTGCCAAGATATCCTGCTTTAACAGCTTAAAAAAAAACTTTAGTGTTAAAGAATTTACTGCAGCCCAAAATACATCAGATTTTTCTACTTCCTTTTTGACATCATTTATTCCCTCCCTCTCCAGATGTTTTAAGGTAGTAACCATTATTCTTACTTTACAAGGATAGGAAAAAAAGTTAGTATAAGGTATTAATCCAAAACTTATCATTCTGGCTGGCTCTTCTGAATGTAAAAGACTACAACTTATTAGCTACAAGGACAACAAATACACCAACCATATGTTCTGGGCATGGAATTTTATAGCAAGGCCTGTAGGGAATGCTTTCTTTGTATAGATCTGTAATAAACTTCATGAAGGGGTTTTATTTTGCTACGCAGGAAAGGGAAGAAGATGGCATGCGTACAGAAGTTACCATTTCATCCACACTCCTTTCAGCCCTGGGGTATGGAAGCTATGATCGTTAAGAGGGCAACCAAAGCCAATACAAATGCTTTTTGCTACTGCCCTCCTTAAATTACAGTCTTGAAATTAACTTTTCCCAGTGCTAGTAGTACTTACACTTCAACTTTAGAAGAGCAGAGTATTTTTTCAAACATTTTTGTATTAATAGAAGTCAGCGTAATTTTGACATGTGTAAATGTTTAGCAGTTTAAGGAGCTGATTCTTAAATTTCCACAGCAACCTTTACAGTGTGCGTGTTTTCTGTTCACGGGGTACTTGCAGATACTCACATCCCTTACAGATTCACAACTCAGAAGTCGGTCACAGCCATATCCTCTTCCTTTCTGCGGAGTAGCTTTGCCCAGCTTTTCAACTTTCAGCGCTAATGGTACACGTTAACAGACTGGGTGGCCAGTATAGCACAGACTCCTGGACACGTTCAAGGAAAAGGTGAGTCTAACTCTTATCCAAAGCTTTCTCTGGTAAGTTGTGCTCTAGTTCAGGTGACTGCTCAGCATCTCGAATAGCAGAAGTGTTATAAATACCATCAATTGCAGGGGCTGTCGTTGGTGTTGTGAGAGGTGTCACAGTGTGTCCAAACCCCTGATAATGACCCATGGGTGAAGATGGCATTGAAGAAGCATCAGAAATTGGGTCTTGAGTAGATGAAGACAGTAAACTTGTATGCTCGTTTTGTTCATGATCCTCAGCAAAAAACATTTTCCTTGGCTGGCCCAAAACTGTCCTTCCTAGAATTATGCCAAATGGGAACACTTGTTAATACTTCGAGCACTAAACCAAGGTCTCTGAACACGTCAACTCTACAACAGGCACATTCAGTTAGAAGATGAGTCTTTGTTTTCTAACAGTTTTACAGGGCCAGTGTTAGCTTTAATAAATAAAAAGATGTATTTGTACTTAAAAACCAAACAAAACAACAAAAGTGAAGAGACATCCCTCTCTTCTATCTAACACATCTGAAACTTACCCTGAGATCCATCTAGTTAAAAGAAGAATAAAAAACTAGACTAAATCACTCAGGAGTACTGGAAAGAACAAAGTGCCTGATCAACCATGAAATCCAGCAGGGATGCAGCTGCCACTAATTTAGTACAGAATGTTCTTAAGGTACTAGAGAAATGGGAAGTAGTGTAAAGTGAAGCTGGATGTACTTATGCTGTTGCCACACCATGCAAATCTGTTACTTACCAACATTTCGAACCTGTTCTGATATATCTGCCCTTATATCAGAAATATCCCACATGGCAAGAAAAGAGTCAAAGCATGACCCTTCTTCAGCTTCTTGAACATAAGGTTTATAGGAAAAACTGTAGTGATGTGCAATAGCAGCCAGGAACATCTCAACACAAATGATAAAATCCTGCAACGAGAGGGATACTTAATCATTCATAACTGGAGAAGAAATAATCATTGGGTTTCTTCTACAATTGACAGACTGCAATTGCCTTGGGACACTGGCCATCAGCTACTTGTCCACCAGAGATAGGATATTCTTGGCAGGCTTCAGAGAGCCACGTGTACTACCTACAGATTGGAATCAGTCCTTGCATGATAAACTGACTTTCAGGAAGTGGATATTGAAAAAGCAGCACTTGTACAATGAATTCTTAAAAGAAGGAATGCAAGGATATCCAACTGAAGTGTTTAACTGGGGCACATTCCTTCTGCCCAACACAGAGATACAGAAGTGTTGAGCATAAAACTCAACTGGGATCACTGGCTGAAACTTAGCCCTCCTTAGAATAGATTCAGTGGTAATCCAGCCTGTGTTAAAGTGAGTCTGACAATATTTGCTTGAGATGAGTTGTTATCTTATATATAACCAGTTCTCCTAAGTAATTGTCTGCTCCTACCTGCAGGCCCGTAGCCACAGCTTCCACACTTTGCCATTCCCAGGTGTGTTTCTCAGAAATAACACCAACTTTCACCAACAATGCAATCAGAACAGCTTGCCTATAAAGATTTTAGCATTATTATTATTATTGGAACCATAATGCCAAAAAACCTGCAATCAAATCTAATAAATAAGGTCTGTTCATATGTGTACTTACGTATGTACATAGGAAGAATCTTACAAAAAATTTACTGTTTATACATATAACTTTTAAGAGGAGGAAAACAGACTTAAAAATCATTCTTTTTACTTTAAAAAGTAAAAAAGCTGTCTTAAGTGGAAGTGAAGATTCTAAAATAAATACTGTTCTTGAGAATCACAAAAATAACAAGTCTAAAAAATAAGCCCAAGTGAACAAGACTCTTCCATTGCATGCACTAGTACCCTGCTTCCCCTCACAGCAGCTCACTAAGTCTGGTTACATTTTGAGGCCTCTAACCTCAGTAACAAATCTGGCCTTTTTAGCTGCTTTATGATCCACCCTGAGAGCAGGAAGTCATGCGTAAAATTCACTTACCAGAAAGAAACAAAAACTACCAGCTTCACACAAAGGAATTTGCCAACAGGTTGGATGGGGTTCAGTTCTTCACGCAGTACTTTATAAAAGAGCACCAGACAATACATAGCAAACTAACAAGGAAAAGAAAATGAGGAACAGCTTTTAAATCCTTGTTTATTTTGAGGGAGTAGTTCTACAGCATCTGTTCAGTTAAAAAATACATCATAGTATGGTACAAACTTTAAATAGACTACCTGTTTTAGAAAACAGGCTCTGAATTTATGGAATCTTTGCCTTTACTGTTTTAAAGCAGACTTGGTTTTTTGCCTGAAATTGTTTTTCTGAAATGCATGGTATCAGGCAGGTAGAGACTGAGGTCATCTATCTCTACACTAAAGCAAAGCCCAGGAAGATCCCACAAAATCTTTTCAACACCAAGCATATCTCTAGGGAAAATGTCACAAAAAGCACATACTCTTTCAGACTTCCGTTAAGAACACCTCAAATGTTGTCTCTTTATGCAAGATGAGGCAACGAATGCAATCCTCACAGCAAATCTGAACAAGTTTCCTACTAACGACACCTGTAAGCAACCCAACTAATGTATAGCCAAACCTAAGGAACTGATCTCCCCCTTCCATGCACACTCTCCTATCCTCTAACAGTCACGTCAACCAGGACACGCACAAGTACGTGCTGCTGCTGGGACTGTTCTCATAGCAGAAAACAGTTACAGCACTTTGATAACAGTCGCCCATCAATCACAGGGGTGGCAGAAGGAGGAGGACACCCTTTCTGGATGGGATGTCATGCTGTTCTGACTCCTGCTCCTGTTGCAAAGGGATGTAAGAAGCTCGCAGGTTAAGGAGCAAGGAGCCAGAGCTGCTGCTCTCTCCTTTACAAAGGGCTCATGTGTAACGTGCCCTGGGTGAAGCACAAAATTTTTCCTCTGCATTCCCAGCAAGCCACTAAATTTAATGCCTGACCTCCAAAATGACACTCAATTCTAGGGGCTGACATCTTACTCTTACCCTGACATCATTTGACAGCTGAACCAACAAGACAGGGTGTTAGGCAGGCTAGAATCGCAGGACTGCATCCACTGCTTCAATTTTTTCCTGTCGTTGTTACTACCAGCTTTGTAACACAGTATTTTGAACGTAGCCATTGCTGATTGATTGTGTGCTTGAAGGAAGCTACAGCAGAGAGTGAAGGTGTCTCTTCTGCAGAGGGGTCAGTCTGCAGCTTTAATATGCCTGGGCCATACTACAGTTTGTGGTGGAGAGGTGGGGCACTTTATTGCTTTGTGTAGCTTACAAATAATAGAAGTTTTAGATTATCTGTTTTCCTAGTATTTTGCACATGTATTATTAACAGATAGTAACTTTGACTTACAGCAGGAAATATTCTACCCATAAGAATTACCAGACATTAACACAATTACAGTCAATAGTTCACATAATACTAATCCAATGACTTACAAGAGCAGAAAGATGTACTCTGGATACTCACTAGCTGTGACATGTTGTTAAGTATAACCAGGTAAGTCCAAGCATTGTTGAAGCTGAAGTTTCCTTCATCATACACTCCCACTAGTTCACAAATTCTGAAAGAATTTTTAGAGTTAATCACTATGTAGTAAAATATAATTTTCTTGTGCTAAATCTTCATTATATCCACCAACAATTAGAATCCAAAATCTCTTTTCATATTCAAATATGGGCACAAGAATCAGTTTCCAGCAACACGTGGAAGATGGTATTTTACTTTCCATAGAAGGAACAGCGTTTGAACGCAGGGTTACCATATCCCATTTTTTAATGAATGCAATAATGAAACACATTTTTTTTTTTTTCCCAGCTGTTTTGCTTCTAACTGTTAGAACACATACAGCCAATATAAATATTTATATGAATATTCTTTGTGAGAAGCAATTTCTTCCACGGTCCCACAGAATTAGCAGTAGTGACCATCAATACAAAGTTAATGAAATAAAGCTTTCAGCATCAACATCCATAACTGCCTCCTATTCCTTTACAACAGCAGGTTATGCAACATGCATGAAGGCACACAGCCAGGCTTGCCATGTGCAACGTTTAATAAAATTTAAAAAGTTACATGAAACTTGACTAAAAATACCCAACTGTTGCAGGCAGTGAGAAAAGGAGTGAGAAAAGGAGGAAAAAAAAGACTATAAAAATTAAGAGATCATGAAAATGTCTTTCGCAGATTAACAGTGCTTCACATTCTCTCACACTGCTTTTAGCAGCAGACATTAAGTATTTATTATTTCAATTCTGCAAATAGTCATTTGCTATAGAGAATTCATAGAGAAATCATAGGCTAATTGAATTTGCTGGGACCCTTTTAGCATGTAACACGACGAGTCTGCTTTCAAACTGCCTTCATTCAATACAAAGGGCTTGAAAATTCTTTCCAGTATAACTCAGAATTACATCCTGAAGATCAATATTAAGTATTTATGAGCGTACTTACAAAGCAATAATGGTAGTAAATGGTCTGACAACAGTGTACTGCAAAACACCCAGTTTACATCTAAATAATAAAACTCTGCAAGAGAAACAGAAAATTCATTGTACAAGAAGCCAATTCACTCATGGAACTTTCCTGTTCTCAGGAGTTTGACTAAACTGAATTTTTCTTTCATGGTAATTTCAACTTCTGCTTCCAGGACTTGAGATGCTACAGTATACAGTGTGTATATACACAATGCACAAAGACCTAGAATTTTATAGATACCTAAGAGGAAATACTCAGTAATTCACTTTTTAGCCATGGAAAGCTTCTGACTGGGATGAAAAAAAAAAAAGGGGAGAATGAAAATTTCCCTGTGTTTGAAGATGTTTAAAGAGTGACTCTCATAGTCTGTCTTTAACATTTTAAACAGCTTTATTAAAATCTCTTAAGAGAAATGCTTATAAGATTAAGCATGCAGAAGCAAAGACTTAGGGCATATGGCCTTTCATCCTTCACCTGCAGCAGTAAAAGCAATAGGCTGTCTGGTCTACCAGCGATTCTACGTGAAGTTTTGGGCAAATAATATATGACAGCAAACCAAAATGTTTCTATCTGATTACACAGCTTAAAACTTTGAGATGTCAGTGTATACTCACTCTCCCATAGCCCATGATGGACAGCAACACAGAGGTGGCAGATGTCTCTGCTGATCTTTCGCTTCTATTATTAATACGAGGTTTGGGTACCGGTTGGTAAGATAATTTGAAAGAAAAACCATAAAATTATAGATGACATAAGCTTCATAGCATTCTCGACATGTATCCACATATATTGCAATGTTGGGGTATTTCAAAGCTATCCACTGTAAGAAGAGAGGTACACAAAAGGTTACGTGCAAGAAAGGTGAAAGTGATTCCAATGACAACACTGGCAGGCTAGTTCAGCAAGCAACATTTCATTAGACAGCAGGCACTAATTAAACAGGGCTTGAAGCATTTGGCTAATACGAGCACGATGGTACAGCTAGAAAATAACGTTCTGTAAAAATACAAGTAGAACTTCAGATTGCATCTCTGCTACTTCAGACGGAAGCACGTTGAAGTGCTGCACAAGAGATGCTCTCTATCTTTGATCTCGCAATTCATCTCTTCATTTTAAAGTACTTAAGAAAACAAACTTCTACACATAACCTACTGCTGTTAGCAGACAGGATAGAACTGTTTCCTGGAATTCACATATTCATTGCTGATATCATTTAACTTTTTAGTCCGTCAGCAAAAAGGTGGTTACTCTTGGTATCTAATGTGTAAATGTTCCGGGATGTTTGCAAAACACAGAAAAAAGCAGCAGATTAGCCTTAAAGTGGTAGTCATCCCTCTAAAAGTGAATTTCAGATAGAAAGATGATTGTTTTTCAAAACTGGGGGGGGTTTGTTGGTGTTGGGTTGTGCTGTGCTCTGACCTTCTTCCTAGAATTACAAGAAGCTGCTTCATCAGAGTGAAGAAATACAAGAGATGACAGATGCTGCAACAACTCTGTGGACGATGCAATACCACACCTAGTGAACTGAGGATACAGCATTTGAATCTGAGGAGAGAACTTTGCGTTCAGCTCAGATTAAGCACTGTGGGAGGATGCTGGGGAATGATTTCAGCACATGAGAAATGTCCCTGAATGCCTGGGTAGAGATCATTTAATTATCAGGCACTTTCTTCCAAAGGAGAATTCAGTACTTGATATTGAAGTATCACCCTGAGGTAGTTGATATTCCCCACAGGAAACGGATTATGTTGTTTTCTTACCCCAGTCCCCACAAAAAAAATAGAGGAGAATATACATGAGGGTGATGCTTCATAAACACTCTATAGATGGGAGAAAAATCACAGGAAAAGTTTATGGAAAGCTGTCTTTTGTAGGGAAAACATAACTTGAGCTATGTACTAAACATAATTTGAGAATGAATTTTAGTACTAAGCCTAACTCAGGAAAGAAAGGTGAGGTACTGAATTTTGAGACAGTACTTGGATCAGTCTGGTTTCCAGTTCAGCTGTTACTGAACAGGGAAGGACCAAAAAAAGGCTCTTGTCATACCCCTTTCCACATCTATCATAAAGCATACTCAAGGACAGGGTTAAGAAGAGTTAGCAACAGCAATCCCACAAGCTCCACCAGAAGAATGTAACATTGCTAGAACTATGACTCTGACGTACCCCAGGAATAGCAATGCCCAGAAGTTTCTAGGACTATGACTCTCTGCAAACTGTGACTCTGTTTTCCATCACTCCCACAGCAAACAGAATTTTATTGAGCTGTTAACAAGTAAAGAACACTTACACTGTCTAAACTGTAAATCGGCACCATCCATAGAATCCTGTTACAATGAAAAAAGAACATTCAATATTACTAGAAGTAATTTTAGTCTGAATTAAATTGAACATTTGTAGCACAGGTGAAATGTGAAACGTTACCTTATTATTGGTTTCTGTAATTCAGGTTGAGTATAATGGACTAAGTGTTGTAGTATTCCCCAGAGAGATATTGGTATAGTCATTAGTAGAAATATCCCAGCAATAAACCATGCCTTGGTATGGATTCCAACCTTGCAAAGAAAAGAATGCAAGATTAAAGTTTCAGTATTCATATTTTAAAGTTTTACTACTATAGCAAAACAAATCATTCATCTTTCTTCTTTTTACTGTATATAAAGTTTTAAGATGGACATTAAGTACATATCCAAATATTAAGATTAGGTTTTCTAAGTCTCCTCTTCAAATACACAAACTCCCAAAGTCTCCCTTGCAATCTGTTGATGTGCCTTAAAGTAAAACTTTCAAAAGAAAAAGATGAGAAATCTTCCATAACCAAACAAAAATTTCACCAGTAAACAAAAGATGTTGGACAAAAACATAGTGATGCTCACTATTTAACCTACTGAAAGCTACAAGGGTTTCCTTACTCTTTGTCTGGAACTTGTCTCACTTCAGTGCTTTGTTACAAACTTCCTGAAAGCTTGTGGATGTCAGGTATTTTTCAGCTTTAGAATGAAGTTCCAACTAGTAATCAATTGCAACTTGTTTCATTGAACAATATGAAATAGAATATGCATAAATATATAAATATATGTCTGCTAAAACACTGAGCTATGATTTTAAACCAAAGCTCTCTGAAAAATAACTATATTAATAATACTAAAAACCAAAAACTGAAAAAGATAGTAGACTCTTCTCAGGCTTTTTTTTTTTTTTTTTAAGACTTTCTTCTCTGATCCCCTATTGACTCTATATCAACATCCCATGTCTGCTGTTGCTTTCCATTTCAAGTATCACTTCTGAGTAGTTTCTCTGCCAGTATCAGATTTAACGATGTCGAAATTTTAAATACCACTTTGACATAAACATCCATTATACTGAACATCCAAAGGCATCAGAACAGGGTTTCAAACCCAGAAATTTAAAATATAGTCAGGATCGATTTCACCATCATTAACCACTTAAAATTATACCATGAAGAAGCTTACTTCCAGTAGAACAAGACTGTATTAAACTGGACAATATATATTTTAATGTTTTGGGGTGTTTTTTTTTCCTTTTTGTTAGAAAAAGCAAAGCTAGCACACGTGTACAATCAGCATAAAAGAGAAACTTCTGTATCTACTATCTCGGTTCTCCCTGATCAGAATTCCCTGAACTATGAGTGCATCAACGCCAGTATTACCACAAGTATCAAAACGTTAAGTTTTGGGCAGAGCAGTGACAGGGAAACACTGACCCATCCCTTCAGCATCGTATCGATTGTCCAAGCACCAACCCCTACTGAACCGGAAGGAAAAAGAAACCCTGTCCTCTTCCATCCCGACAAACACACGCAGCAGCACCGAGGAACTTCTCCGGCTTTTCTTTCCCTCGCTGCGTCTCTACCCGCGGCTGAAGGGCTCCAACCACCTCAGAGGAGCGAAGCCGCGGCGGCCGTGCCCCCGGGCCCGGGCTGACAGCCTCCCCCCGCCCCGCTCCAGCGCCCCGTCCCGTCCTTCACCTCCAGCTTCTGCAGCTCCCAGACGCAGAGCGGCACCACCACCAGCAGCCCCACGATGTACAGCAGCACGACCAACGGCCGGATCCACCGCCGCCAGTTCCCGCAGGTGCACGGCATGGCCGCGGCCACGCTGGCGCCGACAACTCCCCGCCTCAGCGGGCCGCCGCCGGCTCCGACAGCCCCCACGGGGCACGCATCACCGGCGAGGCCGCACGCACGCCCCGTCGGCTCGCATCAGCCGCCGGCTCGGCTCCGCTCTCTGTCCCACCACTCTGCTCAGCCCAGCAGGGCTCCGCTCGGCCCAGCCCCTGCGCGCCACGGGGCT
>WTSP01020801.1:55195-92643 GCA_025331215.1 Actenoides lindsayi | reverse complement strand
CCCTTCAAAAATCTTCCAGTTGGTGTTTTTTTAATCTGGATCATAAAAAGAATAAAACCCTTTCCTCACAATTGTTGTTTTGGGACCACCCCCCCCCCCCCCCCCCCCCAGTGTTTCCAGGATTCATACAGAAGTGTTAATATTGGCTTTGAGAGTAAAATGTCTCTGGTTCAAAGTGAATAAAAATCCTATAGCTTTTATAAATTTATCCTTGCTTCAAAAGCTTATGGAAGGAACAGGGGCCAAATCATGAGCATTTTTAGATTATTTTTGTGCTGTTAGATACATTTTAAAAATAATACAGGCAGAGGAAGAGAACACTAAGATAGTGTTGTGGTAAGTTTTTACACACGTTTTGGTAAACAACAGTGACAAAAACTTCGTCCCTGGAAGAAAATGAGAGTATTTCAGGACAAAACTGGTACCAAAATAGTGCTTTTCTGTGCACATAAGAAGATACTTTTTCCTTCAACTAAAACTTCAACTTCAGCTACCAGGAGAAATATATGTTTATGTGTTACATATATGACCCTTTCATAAGAGTTGATAGGATCAATGAGAGCTCATTTTGCATTGCCTTTCTGCATGACTGTTTTTGATTTCTTCTTTAATCATTTATCTTTAACAGTTAATGTTTAAGTTCTCAGTGCAGAAGAGCAGCTATTTAGAGAAGGTGATTCAGCACACAGATTATGGATATAGATTTTAATAAACTTAAATGTCAGACTGGAGAAGATTGCAAAAACCCCCAAAATTACCATGGTCAAGATTCAGTGAAGAGAAATTGTTAAAAAGACTTAAGATGACAAATGCAGTATGTTGTTAGGTATAACTTTGTAAACACTACTAGTGTAAGAAATAATCTCAAGCTTCAATCTGCAGGACTACTTTCTTTTCAAAATGTTGGAAAAAAAAATTTTGCTCATAAAGTATGCATCACTTAGGTAATCTTTAAGAGGTAATCTCTAAGGTAATAATTTCAGTGGAGAAGCATTGCTCAAAAAATACTATATAAGTTTCCAGAATGAGATAACGTTCTTTGTGGTTATTTAATGTGTGATTTCTTATATGAAATTACTTCATTTTAAGCTTAGATACAAGTACAGGATTGATATCTGTTAAAAAGGTTTTAAACAATTGTGATTCATATGGATAGAGGTAGCCAATACTTCTGAAATGCTTTGATGGTCTTGAGAAATACCATTATGATTTGGATTTGACAGATGTTGAATCAGTGTATTTTCAGAACTTTTTGAGACTAACTATACTGACAGGCAAATGCTTTTGCTATGTACAAGAAAATGCAAATTACATTTATGTTTCTTTTATCTATTGCTTGAATATTGAGTAGTCTGTCTCTAACTTTAGATTAAAGCAAAGTCTTGAATCTAAAGTAGTCCATATTTTTGGCTTTCTCTTGACCAAAAAAAATAAATCTGGTGAAATGAACAGCTAGAAGAATTTTAAATTTTAACATAAAGTATGTCAAACACTTTTTAATGTATTATGATACGTTTTCTCAGTAAATGGCTCAATTATATGTTGCAGGTTTTTTTTTGTTTATCTCTTTTCCCTTATGTCTTTTACTTTCATTGTTGTTATCCATTCTCTCAGCCTTCACACACAGAGTTTTCCATGTTGTGAACAACTACATTTTCCATAGAGATATCAAAATCTGTGGTATTCAAACATTTCTGAGAACTGAATATATATAATTGCTACATAGAATATTTAGATCCACAGGAATATTTTTTTTCAAGGTTGCTGGATCTGTAGACAGGAGTTGATGTGCTTTACTCTAAATACATGTAGTATTGACATTTCTGTAACTAGATGAAAGCACAGATTCCACAAATTCCTTTGAGATATGTTCTTGTTGAGCCCCCTAGTAATCAGATATATCCCATTGTTTCACTGTAAGATCTTTCCAGTGCTATTGTTTCCTAAGAATGATACCACTTCTTGTTTGCTAAGTATAATATTTTTTTCCATTCTGGTATATATTATTTTATCATTTTCACAACAATAAATTGTTTAATTCCCTGTAGTGAATACAATGTCATATGATGTAGAACTGTTGAAATAAACATTTGAAACAAGACTAGACTGTCATATCCTTCTCAACAGACCTGTTCTCACATTAAATTGTAGATCTTGTAGTATTACTCTGTGATGTTACCTGTTTCTAACATACTCTGGCTGTAAAAAAGTACTGAAGAACAGATTTTAATTTCACACTTTGAAGTATCTGGAATATGTAAAATGAACTCTCTAACTAAAAGTGATGAACAGAATTCTCCAAATCTAGGATTTCATGGTTTCCCTGACACTGATCAAAAAGATTGTTCTAAATATTGGTTCCTTGCCAGGGGAAAGACAGAAGTATGAGTTTAATTAAAAAAAAATATCAAATATATAAACCCCAATATAACTAGTATCTATATTGAAATAGTTGAAGTTCAAGTGAAATTTAACAGAAAGAAAAATGAAAATAGAAAGCTTTTAAAATTATCTAATGATGGTAGGTTTCCTGTACACCATCTAGACACATACTACAGTAATACTGAATAACAGAAACTGAAAAGAATGATAATATAAAAAATTGCCATTATCTGTCTTGTTCATTTGGGACTCTTGAAAAGGAGTGATATGAGAAAGGTTAGAGTAACACACACAGGTGAAAAGGCCTCCTGTATAGCCAGCAGGCTGTAAGGTCATGAACATGAAGGTAATGAAAAAGAGATTGTAGACCACTTCCTTTTATACTGTCATATGTAAAATCAGTTCATAATAGTTAAAGGGATAAATAAAAATAAAATAACAAAACCAGGTTCTTTGAATTTCATTCAGAAGACTCTTATAACTTAGGTTAGCAGCTTCTTTGCTATAATTATGTGTCTCAATATTTTGCTTAACAATAGACTAAAGATAGAAGGTATGAAAGGAAGAACCCGACTAGCCAAGAAAGCATCATTGTACTTGACTTCATGGATCATATTAGATAGTCATTTATGGTGATAATGTTCCAAATCATTCAGCAGAATGCAGTTAGAATATTGAGTCATTATCTTCAGGTTTTCTTTCCCCATCTTTTTCAATCTGTTCCTATTCCTCTCCTTTATACTACATTTCTGTTTTTCAAACAGATCTTGACAAAGGTTTTTATTTGAATTCTGAGTAATCATTAAGATGTTGTTACACCTAGCTAAAATCTACATAAAAATATTCATTTTAAAAAAAATCAAACAGAAACCTCAAGAAATGTGGGAAACAAGTTGAAGAAAAGAAAGGAAAATAATATCTGGAAGGTATTTGAGTGTATTTTTGTTTAAACAGATTCGAAGCGAGCATCTATTTCTTCTAGCAACTATGGAAAATAATTATAAATTCTTTAAATTTACAAAGTATTTAGTTACTATCTGAAATTTCCTTATTCCAGTTGATCCCTTTTTTGCCTAGTTCTCTTCTAGCCTCTGCTCTCACTTCTTTTTAAAACAGGCAGCCATTTATTAATGTTTCCTGCAAAATATGAATGAATGCTGGTATTTTAAAACAGGGCAAACACCAATATGTTTGCTTTTCCTTATCTTTAAAATTTATTTTTGTAGGGCAAACTTCTTTTTTCAGTATTTTTTATGTTTCTTCTGATGAAGCAAATAGCAAAGATATATTTTACACTTTTAAAGAATAAATCGTCTTTTTTCTTCCCCAAACACTTTTTTACTTTCATATATCATACTAATAGAATTTAGCCTTCATTTTTAGCACTGTGTTCACATAGAACACTCAGTTTATCTAGGGGAAGACTGATAACTGAATCAGTGAAGTTATTGTATGTTACTTGTTTTACAAAAGAAAAATCTATTCTGTGACAAAATGCCAAGATGGATTCGTATTGAAGAGAAAGATTATCAGATGGTGTACTGTATTTCTATAGTAGCATAGCAAATAAGTCATAATACATTTTAGGTTTTCTTTATCATAACATGTTGACTGACTTCTGCATGTGAAAAAAATGCAACATACAATTGCACTTGGCATAACATACGTATTTCTCCTTTCATTTCTTCATTCATTTTTTTCTTCCTTTTTTTTTTTTTTTTTCTTTTAAGATAAAGCAAATATCCATGTTTAATTTATCTTCAGTCTTGCAATTTACTTGCTTATGTCTGTACCTATGATATGTGGACTTCAAATAAAAGTCAATAGTAAAGACAGTTTCTTTTTTCTGGGTGACTTTCATGCAATCTCACTTGAGACATCTTAAATGTTATGAATTGTCTCTTTCTGTGCTCCTACTTTCTTCACTTTTTCTCTTGTCCTGCTCCAATTCTCATCACACATATTTGAACCATACAAAAACTTAGACTGCAGTCTCTAGTCTTCTGAATTATCAGTTTGATCCCTAATATACTGTGAAACTGCTGAACATATGCACAAGCACCCAAGGGGACTGGCATCTGCACTCAGTGCCTTGGCAAAGGTTGGACATCCTTTCAGATCTGGTGTTTAACGGTGCTTACTACTGAAATGTGCGGAGTGATGTGCACCTGTATATTTCCTGTCATTGAGCTGAGGTAGAATGAGGGATGTGGCCAGACATGAGATATGTGAAGTCAATATCCCAAATCTAACCACACATCTTTTAAACGAATGCACTACTAAACACAGTCAATAATACTGGGGTACTTTTCTGCTGTATTTTAACTTCTGAAGCATTAGCTATCATTAATCAGTCTTCTTGTATTAATGTATAAGAGGAATGTATGAAGCAGAATATTAATTTTGGTCAGATTTTACTGTTATTATTAGAAAGTCACTAGAACTATCAGTATTTGCAAGGAATGTAGAGGATCTCTGCTATAGTTTCCTGCTTTCTCATACCAGAATAAAGTTAGTGCAGGCAATGATCGCATAGATTGCACATCTACAAGTTGTCCCTGGCAGTACCTGTTCCTTCATATTTTAAGAAAATGAGAAAGGAAAACAAAATTTTCTAAAAGGAACTATTAAAAGCAACTGAGATTCTGGCAACTACAAAGTTTTTGAAACTATGAAGCAGTTGTTGTAGAATAATTTGTCACTGCCTCATTAATAAAAATTAAAGCAATTTGGATTGATACCATAATTAAAATAAGTGTTTGAAATCAGATTTGGAGAATCAACCAAGACACACATAGTACTTTTAAGGGATGTTTTCTGTTATTCATGTTACACGGTGAGTCTGCAGTATTGGGATTGTCAGGTGTAGGTATATAAGGACTAGACATTTCATAGAAGATAAAAAAGAACTGAGGAACAGGGATGAGTACTTTGGAGAAATGTTTGAGCCTTGTTTGTTGGTTGTTTTTTTTTTCTTAATGTACTAAATCCAGTATGCCACTATAATTATTGGTGGGTCTGATTGTTATAACTCTGACTATTTAAATTATATCAATTTACACAGAAAGTACAATAAGAAGCCAACATTATTATTATATAGGAGGAAATCTCTGAATTTAGTGAGTGACTCAGGACTGGATTTTACAAATCTTTTGAAAAGAAAATAAAAATGATAAAGTTATATTTCAAGTAGAAAGTTATCCTATAAAGAAGAGTTAACATCAACTGACAGTGACTGGTCTTGTCTAAATATTTTCTGTCAAAATTTTGATTTGCTACCAACAATTGAGATTAGAATTTCAGTTTTCACATATTTCTTATGATTAATTCCTTTTTTGTCCTTATTCAAACTGCTCTATATGTCACTCAGTTGAATGATGACTACATGGCCTTTCACACCTCACTCTGGATTGAGAGTCAGAAGATTCCCACTAAGGTTTCAAAAGAATTTCCTAACTGATCTTACATAGCCTAAGTTCTGATTCTGCTTAATCATCTCATGGGAAAGAAAAGAGTAATCCTACTTTTCATTTTCCTGGAGAAAATCTTACATATCAAAAAAACTCAGTGAGGTATTTTGTAGACTACACTCATGGTTTTAAAAAGTGATTTAAAAATCAGTGGTGTATAATCACACTTTTCAGGTTACAGTGTAGGATGACCTTGCAAGCTGTTTAGCATGGAAATACTTCACATCTTTTCATGCTCTGCAGTCTTCCCTTCTCCAGAAGGATCCCACAACAGTTTAAGGGCCTACTCACATAAAACAGGATCTGTGCACAGGTTGTGGTTGGTTTTTTTCCCCTGCAATCAATTGCAACCTTCTACCAGGCATGATGTTTATCATGGTTCTTAAGTTTTGGTGTAGTTTTAATACCAATTTAATTCTTAGCTATTGCTACACAGTAGAGAGTTCAGTTCAGAAACTTGCATGGCTATTTCATAAAACTTCTAAATACAAACTTTTTTCAGAGTGATTGTTTTAAATACTCTACTGTGGTTTGGTTTTGCTTTTGCTTTTGTTTGTTTGGTTGGTTTTGTTTGGTTAGTTTTGTTTGTTTGGTTGGTTTGTTTGGTTTTGGTTTTGGCTTTAGTTCTGGTTTTGGCTTTGGTTCTGGTTTTGGCTTTGGTTCTGGTTTTGGTTTTGGTTTTTTTGTTTGCTTTGTTTTTATCTCTGCAGTGTCTTGTTCTTTTGTATTTGCTGTAAACTACTCTTTCTGCATTCGGTGACAACATTTGAAAAAGAAACCTATCTGACAGTATCCATTATATTTATAGAAATTCAGGGCTTTAAAGGAGCTTCTGTGATCACACATTTAATAAGACTAAGACTTTAGAGTCTAGAAAAAGGAAATACACTTTTATTTATTTTGTGGATTTTTCTTTTTTGCTGTATTCCTAGCTTGCATGTTAGCAGCAGTAGAACAATTATGAGATAGAGATTTGAGCAATGCATAACAAAGGAAAGAGTAATTATTTACAACACCTATTATCACAGAAAATCTTTTCCCTGTATTAATCAAAATTGTGAAAAAAGCATCATGATTTTCAAAAGATACTGCTATGTTTTGTTCAATTATTATAAAGGAATTATAAGGTGGGTAGGGTTCAGAGAAGTGGTTCAGTTTGTGTAAATTGGTAAACCTTTAAATGCATTTATGAAAATCAGGCCAAAAATCACATCTACACTATCTTGCCTCCCTTATATTTCCTCCTGCCCACTGGAATACTGCCAAATCCCCTATTTTCCATATTGTTATTTTTGGCTTTGATCAGCTAGTGGAACTCAACATTGCTTAAAAGGCCAACAGTGATTTTATTGACCTAGTAAGAAGTACTGAATTTCCTGCTATCTGAAAATTGATCATGCCATATGTATTAATTTTTAATCTTTCTATGCATAATTCTCTCTCTTCTAAGTGATCTGGATTGATTTCTCAAGAAGATATTAGTTAACATGACAGGAAAGTTGGAAATTAGTTTATTGATTTTGTGCTTCTTTTGAAATTTGAATTTGAGAGGCAAATCTTTAGCAGGCAGGAAGATCACAGTCCTGTACCCTTTAGAGTAGTACACCTATAAATACATGAAACATCTTTTTGAGGGGAAGTGATATTGTTTTTGATCTAGGAATAGATTCAGACTTACTATTTGGGTTCCAAAAAGTTATTATAGTACTCAAATGCAGATACCTAGGACTGACTCATAATGACTCATGCTTCCCTGCAGAATCAGTATAGTAAAGAACAATATGGGACTGTAGGCAAAGATATGTTGTGACAGAGGAAGACAAGAGAAATGTTTTTTGTTAGACATAGGCATGTTGACAAATATGCAGGGACTAATACTGAAACATTGTAGAAAATCTCAGTGTAAGATTTTAAAGGATGGGAAAGTGCTTTTATTTTAAAGCAAAAGTGATTTTATTTATTTACATTAACAGTCAAACCTACAATCTCAGAAACACTAAAATGCAGGCTGGTCAATATTTTAACTGTTCTTGAATGACAAGTGAGCATAAAATCAGGTAATAAAAAAATATAAATAAGTCCATTCTTTAAGAAGGAGAGGGGAGAAAGCTAATCATATTCAAATTGATAAATAGTTGATACTTTTATGTCTAAAGTCAAACATTTTCAGTATTTCTCTTAAAAAGGGAAAAAAAAATCCAAATCTATCAGAGGAGCATAATTATAATTCTCATAGAATCCAGACCCAGCTCTGCTGTGAGATAAATCATTTTTTGAAGCAAAATATCAAATCCACCCTCATTAGCTTGTTCAATGTAATGTGTATACAGCAGTAAAGTGTATCATTTAAGTAAAAATCTGTTCCTGGCAAATTGACAAAAGTAATTTAGAAGCTGTCTTTGTAATTATCTCAGCCATGGTAAGCAAGGATATGTTACCCAAACGCCATTTAGTAGTGAGGGGATGTGAACATTGCATTAAAATTGTCTAAAAAGCTGTGTTAACGATGAGTATTATCAATATCAATGAACAGCTACAGAAAATTGCAAATATTAAATTATCTGTCTCAAAAGAAATCAGCCAAAGCTTCCAGCTGATCACCTGTTTCAGGTATCTTCTAAATAGGTAAAAGAAAGAAACCATGTCTTACGGACAGAGCTCACAAGGCTGCTGGAAAAGACAGAACTCTGGTTCTTTATCAAGGGAATTTTCCCATGCTTTGCCTGTAAATGGTGCTCAGTTTTGAAAGCGAATCTTGCGTGACGTGGGGGCCTCTTGCTGTTATCCATCACAACATATCCTTGAGACAAGCATGATGAAATAACTGCTTGAAAATACAATATGTAGTAGTGCTCAAATTATTAGTTCATTGAAATATCAAATGAAATGCATTGTTTTAAAACAGGTAGTTACCAGGTTGCATATCAGGCCATGGTCCATTACTGTACTCAGTAAACATTGCTCATGGTGAATCTTTGATAAGACTCCATAACTACAATAGAACGCAGCCAGCTATAGTGCAGGCAGCAGGGTTTTCTCTCCTTATATACTGCCAGCAGACTTTACAAAGTGTTTCTGTGTAAAGATGGATATGCTTTATTATATGACAGGCTGCACTGTAACAACTGTCCCGAACCACATAAGGAAACTCTTCAATAAAGACATCTTCAGTAAATAAGGCCTTGAAGATATACGCTTTATGTCTGTAGAATTGGGATTTAATTTCACATTTATGCAATGTAATTCTTCTATATGTTAACTCCTAAGAGTTGATTTTGCTATACAATAGCATACATGAAATGGAGACTTAAGGATATGCTTATGCTTAGCTTATGTTCTTGATTATCTTTTAAATAATCATAATGACAGGAATGTGCATAAAAAGTTGCTTTACTCTTTATCTATCAAAGTGATCGTCCATCCTTTAGCTTTTCACATTTATAAGCATCAGCCCCTGGAAATGAGAATACTTGGTAAGTTTTAGGTTTTCTCCACTTGCACAAAAAAATTGTTCTCCTGAATAGTGTGTCTTCTCACTATGCATGTTCTTTGTTTTCTCCTTTGTTTTCTCCTTTGTTTTGCTTTCTGTTCTTCTTTCATCTATTTTCTATCAGTCCTTGCTTTTTAACTGATTTCTTGAAAATAAACAAATAAGAATACTAAATAAGACTTGCCTTTTACTGTTTCTGTTCAGGATTTATAGAAGAGGGGAAGATCAAGTTTTTAACAGTCAAATCATCTAAGAAAATTAGATGCCAGAAGCCTAATCTTATCTTTTTCTGTAACTAGTGATGTGAAAGATGCTCCTACTTGTAATTGTCATGAAGGGAGTGATTGCTTTCTCTGCTGAGTAGAGAAGATAACTAAGTGCCTGAAGTTAGGTCATGTGCCTTCATCCTTCATGTGTTTTAAAAGCAGTTCTAGGCATTGCACCTTCTTCCTAATCTTTACTGATGAATAGAAGAGGGGAGGAGGAAGCTCAAGCATTGGATCACAGATTGTCCATTGCTTAACTGTTAATACATTCTTTCATGATTTTCACCTATATCAGATAGGAATCTCTGGGACAATTGACCTTGAGGTGTTCAGAGGGATGTGGCAGAAAACACTCTCAGGAGAAGACACTTCCATCATTTTTGACTCCACCTTAATGTTGCTTTATCTCAGCAATCATGTTCACTCTGTTTTTACAGTGAGTCACAAACCTGGACACACAACACCCACATTTCATCTCACACTATGGAAATACCATGTAACTTAAACATTAGAGACATTAATCTGAAAACAAACAAATGAACAAACACCATATCTCAGAGCAACAGGTGTATCATGAAGCTGATGATGCCAAGCTAAGTGGTGCAGTTGGAATGCTTGAGGGAAGGCACGTCATCCAGAGGGCTGTTGATAGGCTTGAGAAATGGGCCCACGCAAACCTCATGAAGTTCAATAAGGCCAAGTGCAAGGCCCTCCGCCTGGGTCAGGGCACTCCCCAATTTGGATATAAGCTGAGCGATGAACTGATTGAGAACAGCCCTGCCAAAGAGGACCTGTGGGTATTGGTTGCTGAAAAATCAGACATGACCCAGAAACATGCGCTTACAGCCCAGAAAGCCAACTATACCCTGGGCTGCACAAAAAGAACTGTTGCCAGCAGATTGAAGGAATTAATTCCTCTCCTCTTCTCTCCTTGTGTGAGACCTCACCTAGAGTACTGCATCCAGCTCTGGAGTCCCCAGTACAAGAAAGACATGGACCTATTAGAGAGAGCGCCAAAGAGGGCAACAAAGATTGTCAGTGGGCTTGAGCACCTCTCCTATGAGGAAAGACTGAGAGAGTTGGAATTATTCAGCCCAAGAAGAAAAGGCTCTGGGAAGACCTCATTGTGGCCTTTCAATATATAAAGACTACTTATGAGGAAGATAGAGAAAGACTGTTTACCAAGGCCTGTAGTGACAGGACAAGGGGAAACAGTTTTAAACTGAAAGAGGGAAGATTTACATTGGATCTAAGGAAGAAATTTTTTAATATGAGCATGATGGGTCACTGACTGGTTTTGCAGAGAAGCTGTGGATGCCCTGCCCCTGGAAGTGTTCGTGGCCAGGTTGAATGGGGCTTTGAGCAAGCTGATCTACTGAAATATGTCCCTGCCCATGGCAAGTGGGTTAGACTTGATGATCTTTGAGGGTCCTTTCCAAGCCAACCATTCTGTGATTCTGTGGTTCTGTGATCATAGTGAACTGATATGAGCCCTCAGAGCAAATGGTAAATAGAGTGGATATGAACAGATCATGCCACTTGCCAGGAAGCCAGAGAACAGCTCTTGATCTTGTTTTTGCTTATCAGTACAAATGTGAGAAAAAAAACTCTTCTTCCTTCCTTCGAAGATTGCTATTCTAATGTCATTTAGACAAGTCTAGCTCTAAGTGAATTAATTTCCATAGGAAAATTTCTTATTATTGTGCACAAATTAGACTGAAAAACACAGTCACAGCAGATACAGAAAACTTTCAGAGTTAAATCTCAGCTTAATCTTACGCTGCAGAGTCATCTTGGGCTAGCTCTATCTTCTAGTTTCACATCTACTTTAGATACATTATATAAAAATTGACTAATGAGCTTTTAATATTTGTATCTATGCATTTTTAAGGTAACATTTTTTTCTTTCATTGTAACAATTTTGTAAAATTAATGAATTTTTGACAGAATATTTTGATGCATTGAAGAGTTACTGAACTGTCTTTTCCTTTTTCTTTTTTCTTTTTTTTTTTTTTTTTTTCTCCTAACATATATATGAATAAAGGGAACTTATGAAGAATGCAACAACACCTAATATGTGTAAAATAGAATTAAGAATGGAACCACACTCTTGTCTTATGATAAAGCAGCTTGTGGAGTACTTATATTCATTTATTGTTAGAAAAATGCCTCTACATTGGTAGAATAATAGAACCCTTGACTTGACTCTTGTGACTATAATATATTGAAATTATATGAGACTGTAATGGATTCAGAATTGCAAACTTTGCACATATATACCAATTTTTGACTGACAATATTTCATATTTGGACTAGGAAAATCTCACAGTTTAAAGTTTTCCAGAGAGAGACTGCTTTCAGTCTTTGACTCTAGCTGGGATTGTTTTGTCTTGAAATATCACTTATTCTTCAATTATCACACTATGGAAAAATATTGCTATAGATGAAGTATACAATGTGTGATCCCTTTCATGTGGAAAAAGAACGTAATATAAAATTATTTGCACAGATAATGCGTTTAATTTATAGTAATATTAAAAGGGTAAATTAATGTCTATGTAATCTTAAAAAAAAAAAAATTAAGGATCAGAAGATATTATCTCCCTTACTCTGCTGTTTCTAATGGATAAAGCAGGTTTCACTGGAGTTTTACTGTGTCCTGACTACTTTTTTTTTTTTTTACCTGACACATACCTGCAGTTTGTCTTCACATATGGTAACAGTGTCCAGTGGTGTTTCATACTATTGCTAGCTTGATTTATTTTTTGCCAATCTCTGCTCTGTATAAATGAGTCTGTTTAGAAACAACAACAACAACGAAGCCAGAAACACAAGTACTAAGTTTGTGTCTCAGAAATTATCCATATGAACAACCCCACTCTTTTCCTGGATTTAGGACTCTGCAGCGCCTACTGTTATTACAGAAAGTTATGACCATGGGGTATTTGAAAGAGATAGGGAAAAACAATTCATGAAAAAAAGATACTGATCAACCTGACACAAAAGCGTGGAAAATATGTGAAAGTATCTGGCATGCAAGATTTTCCTATTATCAGCATCTTTATTTAACTAAAGGTGGACTGGCATTACTTAAGGCTTACAGTAGAAAAAAAAAAAAAAAAGGAGGATCGACTAGTCTCTTTTCTTTAGTGACATATTTCACCTGTAAATATCAGGTGAATTCAATATATGTTTTAGTGCAATGTATCTTGTGTCCTTTTGGGTATACATATCCAAGTCCCAAACAGTGTAAAGATATCATCTTATGGTATTGTTGTGATTTAAGCTGGTTCTTTATTTTTTTTGTTGTATTGAACAGATTTACAAACCAAATAAACCTTTTATTTAATTATTATTTTTAAAGTATACTTATAAAAATAAAAGCTCTTTGCAAATATTAATTCATGCTTTTCTCACAACATAAGATCAGGAAAATTTTGTTATTGTTATTTATACATCTGGATGTGTGGTACATAAGCAACACATTAAGCTTGCATTATGAACTCTAAAGTTTTCTAACAATTAAATACAATATTTCATCTTCACTTTCAGGGACAGAAGGTAATTTATCTTAACTTAAATAGTGCATATGCTGTATCTTTGATATACAGTAGCTGAGTTTATCTCACTCTTTTTCACTCCAGGTGTCTTTTACTGCATGAATGGTCACTTCTAATCAAGTAATGTGTTCCTTCTGAAGAGCATTTCTTCATGAAAGTCTTTTTTCCCTGTGTGATATTCCACTCTGTTGCTTATTGAATGGTACATTTTTGTTTAACGTGTCCTTGCTTGTTTTTTCACCTTGTGAAAAAACAGTTGATCTGCTGCTCCTCCTCTTCTTTTTTCTTTTGCATTAATTTGTATCAGAATCTAATTTTGAGTTAAAAAGATATGTATGCTTAATGTTGGCTTAAGTGGTGTCTAAAGAGCTCTTTATTTATTTAGGAATGAAATGTAAATTCTAAATGGCTCTGCTTACACCAGCACAAGCTCTATCTAATATTTGCTGCTTAAATAACAAAAATACATGCAATAGCTTCTAAATGAGTAAATGATCTTTAAACAATTTTCCCCAAAGAGACTGATAAATAATTTAGGGATGCCTGAGGGAAGGTCCAATTTGGTCTCTAGCAATTTGTTCATGTTTTCTTTACTTTTTGAACCACAAAGTGAATTATGAAATTAATTATGAACTTGTTTAATGTAGCAGGATTTTTTCATGTTTATACCATCTACTAGTGATGTGTGAAATTCGGCTGGCACTGTTAAATCCACCTTATATGGCTTTACCATCAAAGTTCTGCAAACATTTTGCAAGAAGGAACAAACAGTAGACACTTTAATGTATGATAAAATGGAAACCAAATAGAAGTACTTTCTGTTTGATCATAAGATTGCTTTAGGGGGTTCAGGAAAATCTCCCTAGAGATTCCAAGGATGTTTGAAACTGTAGGAAGAAATCTTCTAGCTTGCCACTTTATTTCATCATCCTGCATCTAGGTCACAGCAGGCTGAAACAGCACTATGTGCAGGCACAACAATCACTTATACTAGCACTGGAAAATTAAAAGAAGTCTGTGACTGATAAAGGCATTTGATGCTCAAAAGTTTTGTCATTGCAAGAAATGACTACTTTGGATGTAGACTTTCTTACATTAAATCTCTATTCTGGATGTTTTTTGTTGCTACCTCTGAAGTTGCGATACAAAAAATTAAATGGTATTGAAGAACAGAAGTTTGCTGGTACAAAAGCCATTATTCACAATTCATTTTACTATTTCTGGAATTATCACTTTATTAAGTATCCCTTATGCAGTCTTTTAAAGGACAACCGGTTGATCAGGCCCAGTCAGCATGGGTTTATTAAAGTCAGGTCCTGCTCAACTAACCTGATCTCCTTCTATGGCAAGATGATCCACTTAGTGGATGAGAGAAAAGTCATGGATGTTTATGCTTTAATTTACTGTTTGAAAAAACTTCATGTAGATTCTATATATATTGTTGCTTGATATATTTGAACTACTCTTTCCATTTATTTAGGTTTAATTTTATGGTCTTGGGGACCATCAACTTTGCTGAACTGATGCCAAAAAGTTGCAATTAAACACATTCATTGCATTTGAATAATATAATTCTGTTTTCTGTCTGCATGTCTGTTTTAACATGCCTTAAAGTGGTCAGGAAACATATAAGCATAAACAGAAATCTGTTTTTTATTGATGTGTAAGATTTAAAAAATATTTAAGGGATCAAGACTCCTAACAAACCCACACATATACATTCACCCTTACATATATATTTTAAATGACCCAATTTTATCTTAAAACAAGACATTGTATGAATAACATGTTTACAACACTATTCAATTTACAAAGCACAAGTAGTGATTTAATTTTTGTAGGACTGCCATAAAAGTAAAGTTCAAAGAAATATCATTCCTACTGGGCCCTGAATCAGAATATAAAAAATGACCTCTGCTTCAAGGAGGAAAACACCTGCTTTAAGCACCTATCATTTTAAATCAGTCTGGAAAACAGCTAAAGCTATTTTCTGACAATACCTGTAAGTTAAAAAATAAATTAAAAAAAACCCCAACAAACTGCAAACTCATCCCCATCTGATGCTATCTCTAATGTGTTTCTACAATATTTTTTCTAAAAAATATTTATTTTGAATTTTATAAAGGAAGTTCAAAAAAAGGACATTTTAAACTTAAAGAAGGATCAAAAGGAAAGAGCAGTCAGCATGGTTAGGATCTACAATTACATTATAAACATGAAAAAGTTTATTTTTTCTAACCTTTAGAAACAAGTAAGAAAAAAAAAAAATTAAGAAATAACTTACTTTTTTTTTTTCCTGTCTTTAAGGCTAAAAAATTAGCATTTTGGGTCATAGAACTAAAGTTTTCCTGAAAATAACTTTCACATCAATTACTCTTTAACTTTCCCCTTCAGCAATTTTCTGTCTCACTCATTCTTTTCCTTCCATGCTTTGAGACATGAAATTAAGTCAGAATTTACCTCTTCTGAGTGTTGGCTTTCTCATTTTATTTCTTACATTTTAATCTGAGTTTCTACAAATTCTTAGATAAAAGCCCCCCTTTTTAGAAGTTTTAGCCTCAGATATCTTAAGTTCTGTATTGTGGTTGATTTGATGGATTTTAAGCTGAACACTTCCATTTCAATTGAAATACTAATTGTAAGTAATATTTCCAAAAGGATAAATTTAAACTGAGGTTCTTATTTACAAGATAATGTTGACAGTTATTATTACTGTTTGCAAAGCACATTCAAGGTGTTTCTACAGAGTTTGATGATTTCTTTTTTAATTTTCCCAGGAGTAAATATCTGTACCAGATTCAAGACAGTGGTATTGTTTTCTAACCTTCATGTGTATTTTGTCTATGTGTCTGTGTATTAGGTATTTTTTGTAAGTTTTTAGAAGTTGTAGAAGCCTGAAAATGGCTCTCATTTCTGTCTGATTTCTTTGAAACTTGTACTTTGTTGTTGTTGTTATTGAAATCAACAACAGTGATAAAGTGATATCAGCGATAAAGAACTTAAACATAGTTATATTGAGCCATAATAAATGTTGACTTGCAGTCCAATAAGCAACAAAGATGTATACATATCTTTCAAGGAAATAAAAGCTCTAACAGCCATCAAATTTGTCAGCAGTGTGAGTACAGTACCAGGATTAAGTTTTTAAATTAAGTTGTCCAGCAACAAGACTGTGTGTGTCTGAATACTCTACATTTTCAAAAGCAGTAAGTAGCCACTCAGTCACTTGTAAGCAGGGAGATGGAAACTTGCTGCTTCATTTTTTTCTTCATTTTGGGCTTAAACTCACTTCAAAAAGATGTTTGTTAATGGTAGCAGAGACTCAGGATGCATTATTTTAATAAATAGCATCAATTATTCAAAGGAAAGTTCAATATTATATTTAAGAAACACACATGGAAATGCTTCACAACAGAAACATACAACAGAACATAAGCATAGATTCCTCAGATGTGCTAAGAAAGTCAACCTGATCAACGAGAGTCTCAAGTGTTCAGTTCATACTGAGAGTGCTATACATTACTGAAAAATCATGTCTATTCTTGGTAACATAGTACTATATTTCAAGATTCACTGCATGTGCCAGTTTTATGGTATGTCTGGGGGGAAAATAAAAGACATTTTGCTTGGCAAGATATTTCTTTGTGTATTCTTCAGTGACTTATCTGTGACGTCTTAATCTATGGAGAAAAAAAAATATTATCTTCCTTGTATTTCTTATCTTTCAATACAACTTACCAGTCTGAATGCTACCTGAGGTGTGTGACACTTGGTAATGACCATGTATTTTCACTTCATTAACTATTACCAGATTTTTTTCTACATGAGTCTTGGCTAATCTTCTGTTGGTCTGAACCCACACAGTAGTATTTATCACTGGTTTTGATTCAGAAGACTCCTGAGAAGCATGAGATTCCCTCAGAAAAGTTTGCACATACTTTCAGGTTTGATTAAAACATTATGACCTGTTTGGCTGTCAAAATTTTTCATCTGCACAATAGAACTTTACTCAGCGATCTCTCCAATTGTTAGCATCCGCTGATGTTAAGGAGCTATCTAAAATTCTGCAGTCTGGCACCTGAACCAGGTGACTGTATTATTAGTTGTAGTAGTTTTTTCCAGTATGCCTCATCTTAAGCATTTCTGATTGATTTCATTGAAAAAAAAGCAGGTAATGCAGAAAATGAGTCAATTAGGGGCAGATTGTGCAAGAAAGAAAGGAATGAACTGGCACTAAGTCCCACATGAATAAATTAGTATTTTGTCTATTTCATCTACTCATGAGCAGGAAAACCCCCACAAACAGCAAGGGGACTACAGATCAACTACATCATAAAATAATAGACAAAGTATGAAGAACATTTGGATGCTTTCTTTCTTTACATTAGAAATACTTAAAAGAGCTAGACTTATGTATTATGGAAATCCAGGATTTTTAGTGGCTTGCTTGGAGTGCTCATCTTTTAATTTTTCAATGCTTCTCTGATGCCTCCCAAAAGAAAGGAAGACTCGCTCTTTCAACAGGACCAAAATTATTTTGTTATCTTGTATTCAGTAAATGGCTAGGGGCAAGTATCCAGTCCAGATCTTCTCCATATGAAATTTTCACTTTCCTCTGGTGATCAGAGCTACTTGACTACTTTATATAGCACAGATCCCAGTTAATTAGAGTTCATGTTTTCCTTGAAGTACCTAATATATAAACTGTATAACATCAGAGCAGATTCCTTTAAAAAGAGGAATCCTTTTATATTCAGTTAAACAAAAAAAATCTCTATGCAAAGTGTAACTTGTTCACTGGTTGTTTTGGTTTTTTTAATGTTAATTAATGGTAACAGCATCAAATATATCATAAATCTTTGTATCAATGATAGCATTATGAGCTATAGAGCCTGTCAGTATGAGTTTCAACTTGCTTATAATATGTAGAAACACAGTTTTAAGAATGTCTTGATCCTTCTCTGCATCCTCTTACCCCTGTGACCCACATCTCTGATCTCTTAAACTGAATGTATTGCTCATTTATTACCAGCTCTATTTTAATTTCCTCTCCAGCTAACTCGGCAAATAAAAGACTTCTAGCTGTTTTAATTTTCTTTTCTGACAGCAAAAGACGTATCTACATAATTAAAATGTCAGATATCTTTATAACTGTTATCAATTACATTAATTAATAGAAAATAGCAGCAGAATTTGCATGGGGAAAAAGTATTACTCTAAATCTCAGTTAATCCAATTGTCTGTAAGATACCATTTCTCCCACACCCCACCTATTTTTCACCCTTTCACGTACCGATTATTAATAAATGTTTCTCTAACAAGTATGATGTATAGTTGTTGTTTGTATCAGTATGAAGCATAGACTCATTGGTGCTGCATTTCTCAAGCTGAGAAGAAAAGGGAATCTCTTTCATAAAACAAACAGGACCTATTAATTGACTAAATCATATAAGAGCAAGTAGCTTGTATGACAACTATATATTTTGATAATGAACAGAGAATACAGACCATGAGTTTACAGTGCAATATATTTTTAATGTCAGAATTTTCCTTAAAATCTGTTTCTCCTGAGGTCTACTCATAGCTTCTCAGTAGAAGTTCAGGTCTTGTTACGAAGAAGGTGCTAATCTCAAACTGAGTTCTGTTTGTGCCCGGTGCAGGAGCAGCACGTCATGGCTTCAAGCTGACATGAAATGGAGTGCAAATACAGATTTCAGTGATGACAGGGCAACTTAGCATTTGGTTGCTGTTTTGAGGGTAACTTTACACTTTCTGAAAACCCCACTTATAGTAGTGAACCTTCTTCCCCCACCCAAAATAGTCCTGTGAAGACATTAAAGTTAGCCAGAGTTCATACACCTTGCTGGAAAGCATGTTTATTCAGTATGGATTTGACAAAATATTCCTGTAGGAACAGTGATTTATTTTGCCTAGGATGGGAGGTAAGGAAATATTACATTGGTTCTGAAAGTGAATGTTTCTATTTATCTCTACCATCATTACACACATAAACAACCCCTCGGTCTCCAGCTCAGCTGTTATGATTCCTCTGGCCTCTTACCATCTACTTCAGCCAACTGATCTTTTGTTCTGCAGCCTGGGCCTCTCTGAGACCCTCTGGGATATACCTGAATTTCTTGTTTTCTTCTTGTCTCTTGTGCCCTTTTCTTTCCCCTCTTCTAAGCTGTACTATGTTCAGCTGCATACTGAGCTCCAGTACATGGAATTAGAGAATCACAGAATCACTATGGTTGAAAAAGAACTTTAAGATCAAGTCCAACCATTATCTAACTCTACCAGGATGACTACTACACAATATCCTTGAGCAACATATCTAGGTGGCTTTTAAATACATCCAGGGATGGTGATTCAAGCACTTCCCTGGGCAGCCTGTTCCAGACTTTGATAACTGTTGCAGGATAGAAGTTTTTCCTAATGTCCAACCTAAACCTCCCCTGGTGCAACTTGATGCCATTTCCTCTTGTTCTGTCACTAGTTACTTGTGAGGAGAGACCAACACCCACCTCTCTACAACCTCTTTTCAGGTAGTTGAAGAGAGCAATAAGGTCTCCCCTAAGAGTCCTTTTCTTCAGACAAAACAACCTCCCTCAGCTGCTCCTTGTAAGACTTATTTTCAAGACACTTGGATGGGGCTTTGAGCAACATGATCTAGTGAAAGATATCCCTGCCATGGCAGGGGGGTTGGAACTAAAGGATGTTTAAGGTCCCTTCCAACTCAAATCATTCTATGATTCCATGTTTCTATGACTCTAATTTAAGTTAGTTGAATAGGCAGCTTAGGAGGAATACAGTGATTTTCACCTACATAGGTCTTTAGAAGAATACTCAATATTGTCATGCTTATTTTATTTTCTGTTAAAACTGACATCCAAGACATATATTGATAGCTGAAATAATATGGGAAAATTAAATTTTATCTTCCATATTGAAGGCTGAACTGGCATTGTCTTTTAGGCAAATTCCAAAGAAGTGCTTGATAGAAAGGTATCTGAAAGAAAAAAAGAAATTTTTTCTCCAAAACATTCATATGCAGCAGTGGAGTTCTCCTCACATTTAATACCTCTGCACTTCATAGAGTAGCTGTTTGTCACAGATCAAAACTGCAAACTGCCAAGGACAAGTAAGAAAAGCTAGGACTCTAGCAGGGCTTCTCCTATTTTCACATCATTGCTGGAATAAAGCCAGGTTACAACAAACTTCTCTTCTTTTTTTTTTTTTTTTTTTTTAATTATAGATGTGAGCACAAGGCTGCCGTACTTTCCCTATTTACCTGTACATAACACACAAATCTCAACCTCTCTGAAGGTCTCTTGACAGCACTGTCAGTTTTCATTCATTGATTTTTAAGGAAATTTAAAACTTTTAACAGAAACTCTGTGAGAAACTTACATTGGACTCTGCTGCTAGAGGGTATTGCAATAATTCAATTCTCTAAGTTTAGCTGCATATTAATGTCTTAAATTTTAATTATATTGAATATCTTTTAGGCTTAGAATTTTAGGAGATCAAGGTTTACAGAATTGTTATGTTTTATCACTAAAAAAGACAGGCATCTACAGGTTAATGCATTTACATAATACTTTATGATTATTATATTGACCTTAAAAAGCTAATTTTTCATTTGGAACATTTATAGTCTATTTAGATGATTGTAACATCCAAAGAACTTGAGAACAATGGGGGTTTGTTGACCTCAGAAATACATTTATTATGGTGAATTTATAAGGTGATTGGAGTAATACAATTAAAGGAATGGATAAGCAATTCAATTTCAAACTTTTCTGCTCAATGACAGTAAAAGATGTTTAAATTAATCTATAATTGTATTATTTCTTTTTTTTCCCAATAAACTATTTCATTAAGTTATAATTTAAATTTTGATTGTTAAAAGTGTAGCTTAGATGATTTTCTAAAGTAAAGTATCTCACTTTGGTGTTATTTTTTAACGACCAAAATCTGAACCTGGAATAAAAGATGTCAGAAGACTAAGAAGCTATTCGTAGCTCCTATAAACCAAAGAAACAAAACAAATAGCAGAGTGTTTAAAGTCAGTATCCCCAGCTGTGAGTGCACTCTTTCTTTTGTCTTCCTGTGTTGAAAGCAGAAGCTAAGTTATAGTATTGTTCTTAAAGATGCACCATAAAAGTACTGCTATTGTACTATTTACATATGCTCGTCAGAATGTATTACAGTGCCCATCAGTGCTGACAAACATAAATAGCACAGTATAATTACATTGAATTCAGCAGACACTCTTGCTAGAATCTCAACTATGTCCACTAATTCCTTAGCCATTACATACGAGAAGAAAGAATAGAAATGTACAGCTTCAGCACTTTCAGGTATGGCAACTTAATAATCCTTTTATGCGCTTGTCTCTCATATACCATATGTATTTCTTTTGAAACTGCTTCACCATATAGCATATAAATAAGTGTAGTGATTTTAATTTTTTCTTAGGATCAAAATAAAAGAGTTACACTGACCAATTCAAAGAGATTGACAGGGTTGCATTCATCTGGTTAGATATAAATATCACAGTATAGACGTCTACCTCTGAGTGAGCCATTGCAGAATGTTTTTTAAAGTCATTGGATATCTAGTCTGCACTGAAAGAGGGTTATGGAATGTTTCCCAAAGAATGTCAGATGAACTACATAGCTCTGTGGTCATGATAAATGAAGTATGAGGTGACTTGTTCAGCCATAGTTCTCTAAATTTGTAAGAATAATTCCAGCAACAGGACAGTGTCACCATAGCTGGAGGGGGTTGCTGGGTTTTATCAGTGAGTTAAACCAAGAATGGTGGCACTTCTCCTGAATCCCATTCAGTAAATGTTCAAAGGTTCTAAAAAGGTGCATTGTATTAGAAATTCCTACTCCCGTTTACTCCTGCTCTTTGCATTATATAAAATAGCATTAGTGTAGAAAACAAACTGTGTAATGATTTGCTCCAGTTGTCAAGCAACTCAAGATCCCAACCATTCTACTTCCTTCCTAAAGTAAGAACAGTTGCTCCCACCAGCTGATCCGGTACTAAGGAAAATATCAATGACTCCAAATATTTGCTGTTTTTTTGTCAGTGTTGACAATTACTGTTTATTAGATTTCAGGAAAGATATACTTTATGGATTCAGACGTGTCTAGATCTGAGCTACGCAACTAGTCCCAGGACTAGAAACAAAGAGCTGTTCAGCTGCCATCATAGAAGCCAGATTTGAACCTAAGGTAGATGTTGTCTTTGCTCAAGTATGAAACCATATGAATGCAGCTATTGACTTTTCAGACCCATTCTGCAAATCTAGAATTTCACTTGTGGACATGCAGAAAAGAGAGGCAGAAATAGAACTTCTATGACATATAAAGTACTGGAATGTCACAGATCTTCAGACTAGCCCCATCCTGGCCTTAGTATGGCCATTTTAGTTGATCAGCTAATTAGTTCTGCTCAGACTGTGGCTATTAGTACTACACAAATACAGTCATGCAGTTTTCAGAACTATAGTTATTTTCTGTGTTTTCTGCAGAGTAGAAGCTATGACATGTCAAAACAACAGCTTTGTAGCTCTGAGCTCAAGGATCTGTGTATACTGTCCCATCAAGTCCTACACAGGATTTTTATTTTCAAACATAGAGAAATAGTCAGTACTGTTACGCCAAGGTTCTTCTAGTGCTTTCTGAGAACATAATGGTTCCCTGGACTGTTTCAGTCAATACACCTGACTATCAGTATACTCTCAAATCATAGCGTCAATCTATTTACTCTGAGTCTGTGAAGAAAAAGTCCTTCACTTTTAATCAGTTTATTTATTGAAGTAATTCAATACTCAGATGTCCTTCATGAAAGTTATAAAGTTTTTACTTTCCTCATGCTGCTGGAAATCACTATTTTTCTTTCTTTTCATAACTGCCAACAACCATTAGTTAATCACAAACAGACCAGTAATAATGAATTAAGCATGAGGCTTCTTTCTTTTCCTCTGGCCATCCCTTGAGTATCAACCTTTTGAGGACTAGTAGCTTTGCATACTCACGTTTCTCGAATCAAGTCTTGGAACTTTCAGTCAGTTTATATATGTCATGTTCTTCATTTGGGGACCCTCACCCTGGCAACAAAACTTATTTTTAAACTAACATGGTTTAATAAAATTATTTGCTGGAAAGAAGAATGAAGAGCTATTCAACAGAGATCTCACCAGTACTTCACAATGAGCTAATCAACTTCTACTTTTTAAAGACCTTCCCTTGGTGCATTAAGGTTTGTCTGCAAGACAAGGGGTTAATTCTATTAGTAACAAGCTCATTTAGAGCTTGACTAACTTAATGTACAAAGTTTCTGTTTGTTTTGATTTCCAGTGTCTAAAGACCTAAAAATATTTCAGGTGTATCTTGCATACTTTTTTTCCTGTTGTTCTTTTACTGAGGCAAACATAAACATGACTGGTTAGTTCTAATTAAAATGTTATTGCTTCTGGAATATTTAGTTCAAAAGTACTTTTGTGGCATCCTTTATGCTTTGGCAGTTTTTTTCTGAAGTACTTGCTGTAATTAGGTTTAGGGACTTTATAATTATTTGATCTTTGGCTAATATGAATATAAACTAATCTAAATTCATATTTGACAAACATTTTGGTGGTTTTTTTTCTTTTTAACAGCTGGCCTTATTTTAGTTCTAGCAGTACTTTTCCCTCCCATTTAAATTTGAACACAACAACAATGTACAGAAAAAAAACCTATGAAGTACCATTCATTTTCTCTCATATTTCTTGAGCTTTCTCTGGATTGAAGACATCAAGGATACTGGTGGTACATCTGGAATATATGGCATTCACCTTCCTAAAAGTACTTGCTAAATCTGAAATACAGTGCTTTGGAATTTTTACTAGTTAAGTAAAAAAGAAGTAAAGAGAGTACACAGTCTTCAAAGATTGAATAACTTCACAAAATGTGGGAAGAGTTGATTTTACAGTATTGTCCAAGGAATCTAACTGGCTAACAGGAGACAGAAATGCATAAATCTACATATATGAGCTGTAGGGTAGTGCAAAGAGCTGATCTTCATCTCAGCTTTACATGTTTGCCTTATTCTTAACCTGTTATGTAATCAAATTTAAAAGTTATTAAAATTGCTTAAAGGAAAGCTAAGAAAAAATCATGTCAAAGAAAGAATCTTTCAATGGTCTTGTTAAAGGGTGAGCAAGTTTTGCTAACCACCCCTTGACTCTCTAGTAGACGTATCAGCTTCTGGATAGGAGTTACAGCGTCTTGACTGGTGCAATATTGTCAGTAGCAATTGGCACCTTTTGATCCTCAACTCTCATCTTACCCACAGTGGCAGACTCCTCTGAAAGGTTAGGCAGGACGGTCAGCTGTTTCTTGTCCTCAGTCTCTACAGCTGCTTTACAAAAGACCCATCAATACCCTTTTGGGTTGTTATAATACCGTTTCTTCAGGAAGTCTATGCCAAGAATGCACAGAGAATCTGGACCAGTCACTATACGGTGCTTTCCCATTTATTCCCAGTAACTTCAGCCTCTAGTACAGTCAGTTCTTGAGATTCTACTGTTACTCCAGTAATGGTAACAGATTCAGTCCCTTTATGATTCCATGGCTATAGGGTACACCGTGCATCAGTGTCTAGTAGGACTCTATACTTTTGTGGTTCTAACATGCTAGGCCATCGAATCCACACAGTCCAATAAACTCTGTTATCCCTCTCCTCCACCTGACTGGAGGCAGGGCCCCTCTAATTCTGAGGTAGTGTCCATAATTGGTAACTGGGTTTGTGCAGTTCACTGGGTTCACATGGTTCACTGGTTAACAAGGTATGTGCAGACCATAGGAATTACACTGTTTACAGGATTTACACTGTTTACAGAATTTGTATTGACTACAGGGATCACATTTTCATTCCCTCTACTCACATTTTGACCTGAGACCCCTGTAGCTGGACCAGAAGACTGTTCATAGAAGACTGGAGCAGCCTCCCTTCTGGAAGAATTTTCTCTTCTCTTTGTATTACCCTGTAAGTAGAGTACTTTTGCCTGTAGAGCAGAGGTAGGTTTTCCATCCCATCTGCTCATTTTGTCTCCAAAGGCATGGAGGAGATATCACAGGGTATGTCATGACACGTACTGCTCCTGTTTAGCTGGTCTTGACGAAGAGCGTCTTCTCCTAATGGCTCCAACACAGGTTCACTTAGGGGAAGAATAGGATCTGTTCTCCCTCCTCTCTATTTTTTCAATCACTTTTTCAACTGATCTCTCGGTTTCCTTAGCCATCTTCTACAGGGCTGATACATGGACCTGTAGAGGACTAGACACAGTGTCTTGAACTTCTCGAGATAAAACCAAAAGCATTCCTAGTAATGAAATCTGCTGTGTAATGCCCGTAGTACAGAGAAGCATTTGCTGCCCAATTCAGCACAACATAAATCAGAGATAAACACCACAGGAAAGCAGTGACTTTCACCCAGTGCCCAAACCTGAGAGCTTTCAGATAAACAGAACAAGCAAACAATAACATAATGCATATGGCACATAAAGAAAGAATAAGGCTTTTAACTCTGAAAGAAATGCTAAAAAGACGTGAACTGACAATGCTCTCAGAAATGATCTCATTTAGGCAGTCTGTTTTAGTTTCCAGTTCTTAAAGATGCTCAGGAAAAAAAGTGATACTCTCTCAAGTGAGCAAACTGGAATTTGAACTATTCAGGCAGTCTATCAGAACTCTGATCATGTCCCACATTGGGTGACAATAAATCTGTCATGGTTTAGGGTCAGGGCAGCACATTAGACCTATAACAGATGCTCTTTTTAACCCCTCTCCTTCCCCAAAGGGGAAGAGAAAGGGAATAAGGGAGAGAGATTTAGCAATTAGAAAACTAAAACAGCTCTAATGAAACTTAAATTAATAATAATAAATGGAATATATACAAAGATGTACAAAGCCAGTATTGAACCCAGCCCCCCGATGGTAATTACATCACCGTCACCACTGATGCTGTGGAGCAGGCACCGGGAGTGTCCCAGACAGGGCCCTACAGCAGATGGGAGCTGTGTTCAGGAGCTGGATTCTGCTACCAGATTCAGGAACACACAGATCTTGATTGAAGGCAGAACAGACAGAGTCCTTCTTGGATGCTCCGAGGAAGGAAGAGAAAGAGGATCTGTGCCAAGCCAAGCATCTGGCAAAGCAATCCAAGAGGGCAAAGATAGGGAGGAGGAGCCCCAAGAACAGTCCCCCTCCAGGTCCCTCAGCTTTATACAAAATACGACATATACGGGATGGAATACCCCGTTGGTCAGTTTAGGGTCACCTGTCCTGTCTGCTCCACCCTGAAGGTGTGGTGTTTCACTTTCTGCACCTCCCAATGTAGTACACAAGTTTCAGCAGTGGCCTTGGTCTGCATACCAATCCTTGGTAGTATCTCTAAACATGGGGTGTTATCACTGCTAGAAGGAGACACTGCTTGAGAAAACAGGCTGCTAACTTCAGAAAGTGCAGCTAGTTAGGAGAACTGAGCTGAAAAGTAAAATCACTGAACAGAATTAGTTCTGTTCTTACTCAAACCAGAACAGGTCTTTACACTGTAGTTTACAGTAACAAAACAGTAATAAGACATCTCTTTTCTGCCAAGATTTGTTAATTGTACTCCACTGTAATCACAATAATGAGGTACTCTTCTCAGCTGGAATTAAATTGTTCATTTGCACTATGAATGGATTACTCTGATGTAAAATTGAAATATCAGTTATTTGACTATTTGAAGTACTGAATTCACATTAGATTGCCTCAAGTACATACTGTGTAACAGTAGGGGTATAAATGTTGCACGGACTACTTTCTACAAGGTTTATACATATGTTAAAAAGTTTAGATTAGTTTTTCATTGTTATTTCTGTAATGGGCAAGCAAGGAGACAAAGGAAGTTACAGAGATTATTTTGTGGTGATGTTTTGTTTTTGTTTCTTGTAAAACAAATAAAATGTAAGACTCTGTTATCTTCAACTTTGGACAAAGTGGACAAAAAAATCAGAACTTCTGCTTCATCTACTTCAGACAAATAATTGTTATAAATGTTATGGATGTATATATAGTATGAATCAGTAGGTGTTACTTAATCACTTCTGAATACTTTGGACAATTTTCCTTTAGTTACATCTATTGAAATAATTAATTTATTTACTTTTTCCAAAACCTAATAGATAAAATCTGAAGATTAAAATCCAGCCCAACTTGTCATGCAAGGATCTAGAGATGTGTGTATAGACAAATATCATTCTGTTACGGTTTTTTTTTTTTTTTCTTTTTATTGTATCCTTAGATAACACCTTTTTAAGAAAGATTAATTATGTTTTCAGGAGACTGGCATGACTCAGAAATATTTTTGAAAATCTTCCTAAGCTCAGAAGGCTGTAAGCTAAAGTTGAGTTAGTCCATGATTTGGTGATTTAGCATTGTAAATACATTCTATGTTTTTGAGATAAAAAATCTCCGTAAGTGGGAAAGGTGATTGCAGATATTTTGAGATACTGTTGATAATTGCCATTATCCTTGTTAACTGAAATAATTTGTGATACATTTCCATATGAAAATGTGTTCTCTTATTCTACTTTCAACATCTCAGAGTCTTGATTTCCAGCTTCACCTTTTGTTATGATAATATACTCTTTTCTTAATTCTTTGTTCCTTATTGCCTGTAAATAGGGAAAGCATATATAAATGCAATATTTATTAAGAGAAGACAAGAAAAACTAAATCAGATTGCAATTAAGTGATGCATCCTTCTTTGTTTTTCACAATATTTTAACAACACATCATATAACATAAAATTAGTAGAATGTCATAAAAATCATAGTCTAACTGTAAGACTTTAAGACTGCACTTCTGTAATAGTCTTAGATCATCTAGGAACATAGAAATGCTGAAAGATTATATATTAAGAACATTAAGAATTTTATTCTACTTTAATCAACTGATTGGAAAATACATTACAAAAGTATGTGGAAGAAAAAAAATAAAAAAATCTGTACAATTATGTACAACTCAGCAGACAAAACCCCCCACGTTTTATACTCGTAGTCGTCAAGGATCTTATGTGAAATGTATTTATTGTATGATTATTGGATATTCTACTTAGATGCTCTAAGAGACTCGTCAAGTCTTTTTAAAGTTGATAGGAGTCTTGCCAGTCACTTCAGTGAAAGGTGGCTTCAATTCTAGATCAGTTGTGAATTTTGGTCTTCGTGATGGCTTTCAAGCCTATTAGTGAAGGACAGCTAAGGCTTATCAGATACTCTTTTGGTACTCCAGAAATGAAAGAAACTATTTGCTTAAAGACAGGAGGTACTGTATCTAGTCTGTTCTGACACTTTCATGGTTCTATTGTTGATGGATTTCTGTGTTTCTTTATTGCTCACTTAAAGTACACTGTACCAGTTCTGAAAGTATTTAGAAATATGTAATAACAAGGGGTTTGTTGTTTTCTGGTTGTGTGTTTTTTGGTTTGTTTTTTTGTTTGTGAGGATAAGTGATGTGTATCACAGAAGAGCTAGTAAATACACAAAGTGTCAGTTATTTAAATAGTGTTTCTCCTCTGCCCTTGAAGAGAGATTCATAGCTTACTATGGGAATTGTGCTTGTACTTAAATTCTAAATGTTCCAAAGTGAATGCTTTAACTAAGAGAGGTAGAGAAGACAAAGAAAACTTCTGAGGTACCTATAATTCAGATCTGTATTTCACCAGCCTCCTCCACTGACAAACTCAAACACAATTCCCACCCCCTCAACAAAAACCACACTTTAAATTTTTGTCTAGTATGGAAGCTTCAATTCCACTCTTATTTCTGTTTGAAAAGTTTACTTAGAAAATGTATTTTACTGAAAGCTATAGAGCATGGATCCATGTAGTCTTCAATATTAGATGGTGAACTTGGTTTGAGCTTTATCCTTTTTCTTTCACTCTGCATTTCCCCTTTCCAATATTATTGCACTCAACATCTGCTCACCAGACCTTTACATTGAAACATACAGGTTTTCAATAATAATAGATCATACTTTAGAATATGTTCATTAGTTCAAACCCAAATTGTAAATGCTGTTCATATGTGACTGTTGTTCAGATGATTTATAGTGAAATGTTCCATATTTTAAATATTTTTTGAAATAGGAAATCAAAAACCACTGTATTGAGTATTAACTACCATCTTATTTTAATATTATTTAATAAATATTTTTTCTAAATAACTCATCCATTGAGGAATTTCTAACTTAGTTGCATTAGAAGATACCAGCATAGTTTTCCCGTAGTTTTGTATCATCCCATATGATGCTTTTTTTTTTTAATTTATCTTGAGTGGATTTTTTCCCTCCAATTTTGTTTCAAATAGGTATTTTCATACACATTTACGTATAAGAAGCCTCAAAGCTTAAAGCCAAATCAAAGAATTCAAGGCCTTGCTACACATGACAAATAAACGAATTCATTTTCTTACAACAGGAAAATGAAAACTATTTGTTAGACTGTCTCCTGTCCTGCTTTGCTCTCTCCCTTAAAATAATAACTCTTTTTTTTTTTTTTTTCCCTCTGTCTATTAGACAGGAATAAGTACACACACTCACAAAAATGGAGTGTAGAAAAAATGGTACATGAATATGAACCTTTTTTTCAAAATAGTACCTCTGGGAAGAGTTTGTTCTTTTGCTTGTGATGTGTCAAAAAAAGATATGGAAGTAGAGGCCGTGAGGCAAAGGGAAGACATTTGCCTTATGAAAATCAGCAGGAAATTCCCAATAATTTCAATGGAAGGAGGAATTTTATTCAGCTCCACAGAGCTTTTGTGTAAATCCTTTATGTTTTGAGAATTGCAACCCAGTTGCCTGTAACATTTACTATTAGGATATCTCTATAAATATTTTATACCTATATAACATTTTGAACGTTAAATGTAGTGGTAATGGTATATGGCTAATCAAATAACAAGGATAATGATCTGGTCTTTCTTTGTTTACTTAATGCATCCTGTCTGCTTTACAAACTGTGAGAGCAGCTGTGATTTGTAATAAACATTCTGAAATTACATGAGCAGATATTTGCTGTCAATCGAGTGGCAAAGAATTTTGAGTTTTGTCACTGAGAACCTTCTTTATATACTTCCTCTTCTTTGAATTTATTTTCACAGGTTCTCTTTCATAAAGTAACTTTCCCAATCATGAATCCTTGTAGGGGGCAAAATTGCTACTAATTATTTAACTGCATGTTTCGATCCATTCTGGAGCACCAGGAATTAATGTTACATGAAAAGTGATCTTCAGATACGGCCCCTATCTTGTTAATTCACTGTTCTACTAGATCGGTATTTTGTTTTACTCTTGAATAGATTTATTTTATTCTTGGCTTCAATTATGGTTTATCTGAACCGTGTCCTACTAACATGTCAGAATGAAAAATCAATATATAATTCCGTTTTGTAGTGGTAGTAGTTCAAAAGATATTTACATGCTATGATTTATATAAAAACTGACATTAATTTAATCCAGATTTTTTTTAACAGAAAATGAGTAATACAATACAAATTGTGAGTATATCTTTTAGAAACTGAATTCATCAATAGGAACTGGAAAATTCCTAGAACTTTCAAAGAGTATATCAATTCCAATGCCACAGAAAACTTTTTCACAGGGAGAATTCTTGCTTAGTGTAAAATTAATAGTACCTTATGAAGTCTATAATAATATAGCAATTTTTGTTCTTTGAGCACCTGGATCAAAACATAGGTATTGACAGCTGTGCAGTAGAATTAAAATGATTTCAAGAATATCTTTCTTAAAGGCCATTAAACCAGTGAATATGTCAAATGAACATGTTCCTTCCAAGAACATAAATTTGTTACAGTTAACTGGCTTTGCTATTGATGTAAATGTACATTTTTATTATATGTCTCTGATTTTAAATGTGGGAATTTAATAAAACAATGATTTAAATAACAAACTTCAGTCCCAGAAGAACTCAAATTTGCACCATAAATTTGTAAAGTAGTAATCCTGTTTTGCAGTGCACTGTCAAATGCAATTATACCTCCTAAAACCCTGTCCTAGATACTCAGGGAGCTGGAACACCTCTTCTTTAAAGAAAGGCTGAGAGAGTTGGTGTTCAGCCTGGAGAAGAGAAGGTTCTGTGAAGACCTTATACTGAATACTCAAAAAAATAGAAGAAATAAACATTCAGTTTGTATTATGAGTCATCTGAAGAAGTTGGTAGTCAACATGTCACCTAGCAGAATGATGAAGCCACTAGATGCAACAGAGACAGAGCAAGACTTGAAAACTGATAGCCAGAGCAATAATAGTCCATGAAATCTGTGCAAATTTGACTTTCAGTGGGCCAAGAGAAAACACCATGAGAAGAAATCACGTATTAACCAGTTTGGATCATTTGCCGTGAATGAAGTCTTTTTAGTCAAGGCTTTTGGCATCTTAGGCTGAACTCCAAACAAAATGCTAGTTTTGTCTACAGATCATATAGCTTCTCTTTCTGTTTCTTTTGTTTTCATTTACCAATTAATTTCTTTCCAGTGAGAGAGCAAGACAGTCATGACACCAAATGCATTACACATGCTTTCAAGTAGAAAAAAGAAAATAAAAGGAAAAAGAACAATTCATTTTCTCATTACAGTTGTCAATGACACTGCAGGTTCCACATTTTCAAGTGACAGTCACCTTTTACTGACAGAGCTGCAGGTATACCTCAAGGATAATTTTATCACAATTAGTATCTTATCATCACAGAAGAAGGGCTTATTGCATATGCTTATAAGTGTGACTGTGAAGGTGCAAAGGACTACTTATCTGAGCAGACAGAGTTAGACCTATGATTTTGTTTAACAGTAGGTGCAGAATATGCAAGATAGAATAGTATGATTAATGAGAACAGTCATAACTATGATCTTACAAAAAATAAGCATGTTATGGGATTCTACAAAATGATAGAATAATGATAAAAAATGGGGGAAAAGAAAGAAAATAGACCTCTATACATGTCGTAAAAGGATCACTTTTGGAAGCATACAGGCATATAGTGAGTTCTTATTATGTAAGATTTATTTTTGATGTCATCATTGAAAGAACTCAATCTTCGCAGTAGCTAACTCATTAACTGAAAGTTTTTATTTACTTCTCCTAACTAGCTGATTTATCAGCCTACCATAATAACAAATATGAACAGAAAAATTAGTCTGTGACATGTTAAAAAGAACTTTTCAAAGAGGAGATCATAGGGCTTCTAAGCGCAGTTTATCATTATTATTTTACTTACTTTGCCTGTTCCTGATCTTATTTTGCATGGAGTCACCTAGCTGAACAATTGCATAGAATTCTTTTGTTTGTCTGTTCATTTTTTTTTTATTCTGGCATGTGTAAATATACATATAAATAACTAGCAGTTTACTTTTCATTTATGAAAATGAAAAAGTAATCATTCTTCATGAGACCTGAAAGGCTGCTGCTTTTGGTGATATTAAAGATTAAATCCACACAGGGTGTATGAAAATTAATGAATATTTAGATGGTAAGATAATATTAATAAAATCTTATTCTGTATTTCCTGTACTATATATGATATTCTGTTTGTAACTTTCAGATGAGAATTTAGTCAAGGAAGGATATTGTGATGATAGAAATTTTGATTAAATTCTCACTTCTTTTATGTTATTTTATGTTTGATTTATGGAAGAGGTATGGTTGTGAATTATTTTTTTTTAAATGGAAAATGTCAGGTAATTCAAAATATATCTTTTCATGAAAATAGAGCTGGTTTAATAAAAACATCATCGCGGAAACTTACCTGAATTCAAGACTAAATATCTTGTCATGTCAGTGTACAAGCCCTCTGAGAAAAGAACAATGATAAAAGATCATTTCTGGACTGGAAACAATTTTTTTTCTGTTTTTCCCTCTCTCTCTCCCTCTCTCTGACTAGCTAGAGGGTTTCTTTTATGTAGGGTGATATTCCTATAGAATAGATGAAAGAGTCACAATTTTTCAGCTTTTCTTTCTTGTCTGGAATATTTGATAACATATAGAAAATAACACCAACAAGAGGAAGTAACTATCTTTAGAGCTTGAAATTGCTTCCTTACCAGATGGGTGAACAACAATTGAGTCTCTGCTTTTAATAAGGTGATACAGACCTTGAACTTTCATACATCCAGGAGAAATTAACCACTTCAATACAGGAATTCTTGTTTTTCTTTTCCCTTCCCACAAAAAATCTCAATTTTATTATTTGCAGTCTAATGGTGGATAGAGACTGATGTCAAAACTTTGAACATTTTTTTACTTCTTAACCAGTCCTAAGAAATAGAGATACTGAAAAGTTGTTACAGAAGGTAGCACAATATATGAGGTAAGCTGTGACTACCCATTAACAATCTAAAGACATAGGCTGAAAACAGTATAGGTTGATTTACAGTTCACATAAATTTACCACTGAAGTGCAACAAGATCTTAAGGGTAGAACGCATAAGAGAAAAGATAGATTTCTAGCAGAGCTGGGAGCGTACTGGAACTACTGGCATTCTCTGGGAGGTGGTTCCAGGCCTATGAATAGGTGTATAAAAGATCATAAAGATATATGTAGTTGAAAAGATGAAAGAAAAGGGGATAAAAAGTAGTAAAGGAAGACATCTAATATGGAAATTAACTAGGTGAAGGCCTTCAAAAAAGGGTAAGTGTAATCAGTCAACCTAAAATCTTTTTATATGTCCTGAGTGATATTAAATAATAATAATAATAATAGCCTTGTTTTCCCATACAATCATTGCAGTTGAGGTAGATTTTGTCTTTAAAATGGTATAGCTAAGGCTAAAGGTTTAAGTAATTTTATAAAAAAGATTTTTTAAAATGATTTAAGGCTGCTGGATTTGATTATTTTGGTTTAAATGACTGCCACAGAATCACAGAATGTATTGGGTCATCTAGTCCAACACCCTTGCAATAAGCAGGGACATCACCAACTAGGTCAGCCTGCTCAGAGCCTCATCAAGCCTGACCTTGAATGTCTTTAGAGATGGGACCTTCACCACCTCTGTGGGCAACCTATTCCAGTAACCTATCACCCTCATATTAAAGAACGTTTTCCTAATATCTAACCTAAATCTAACCTTTTCTAGCTTAAAGCCATTACCCCTTGTCCTGTCACTACAAATCCTTGTGAATAGATCCTCCCCTGCTTTCTTATAGGCCCCTTTCAGGTACTGGAAGGTCGCTATAAGGTACCCCCTGAGCCTCCTCTTCTCCAGGCTGAACAACCCCAACTCTCTCAGCCTGTCTTCACAGGAGAGGTGCTCCAGCCCTCTAATCATTTTTGTGACCCTCCTCTGGACATGCTCCAACAGGTCCACATCTTTCTTGTGTTGCGGGCTCCAGAGGTGTACATAGTACTCCAGGTGAGGTCTCACCAGGGCAGAGTAGAGGAGCAGGATCACCTCTCTCGATCTGCTATCCATGCTTCTTTTGTCGCAGCCCAGGATTTGATTGGCCTTCTGGGCTACCACTGTGCATCAGTGGTTCATGTCCAGCTTTTCATTTACTAGCACCCCCAAGTGTTTCTCCAAAGGACTGCTCTCTAGCATGTCCTCCCCCAGCCTATATTGATAATGTTGGTTGCCCCGGCCCAGGTGCAGGACCCTGCACTTGGCCTTGTTGAACCTCATGAGGTTCACCTGAGCCCACCTCTCCATCCCTCTGGCATATCAGCTGCACCATCCAGCTTAGTATCTTCAGCAAACTTGCTGAGGGTGCACTCAATGCCACTGTCTATGTCATTAACAAAGATAGTAAACAACACTGGTCCCAAAATGGACCCTTGAGGGACACCACTTGTCATGTTTTCCCACCTGGCCATCGAGCCATTGACTACTGCTCCCTGGGTGCAAACATCCACCCAATTTTTTATCCACTGAACAGTCCACCCATTGAACCCATATCTCTCCAACTTAGAACGGAGGATGTTGTGGGGGACAGTGTCAAAAGTCTTGGTGAGGTCAAGATATATGACATCCACAGCATTTCCCTTGTCCACTGATGCAGTTACTAATGATGCCATAGGCATCATGTCCCTCAGGATTTACTTATCTTTATCATCTCTATTCAATGATATATAAGGAAAGCACATTTTCAATGCTCCAATATTCCTCTAATATTCTGTGTCAATATGATTTTAAAACATCACTGCTAGAAAAACTCAGTTATTTCCTTAGTAGCCAATGATGAACAAGGTGTGGACAATCTGATGTGAAATGAGCTTCCTTAGGTTTCTTTTTTAAATTATTTTTTTTTTTCAAGAATTGTCTGCTAGTCTTATCACTACTAATTCATTACTTATAACCTATAAAAGTTTATTAGTGAATTTTCTTATCTGAACATTATTTTTGCCTTATCAGTATTCTTTCTATTATTTTGCCAGGCTTCGTTTCACTGTTCCTTATCTTTTGCTTCAAGGCTTAAATCACAAAACGTCCTGCTCACTTTCCTTCTACTTTCATTTAATTTTCAATACTATTTTATCATAAATCTTCAGTTACTCTTAACAACTCTTTATAAAAACAAATTGATTGACATATATTATTTGGTTCTTTTAAGAATAATTTTACTTTCCAATATTTTTTCTATGTTATTAAAGTTGTTTCCCCTCAGGGTTGAGATACCTAAGTCTTTAGATTAATTTTAAGCATATACCCAGGGCCATTACTGACAGTGATAGTTGCTTAAATTGAAAAATTGTGGGTTTATATGTTTATTCTTAATCCAAGTTCTTGTTTATTTTGGCAAAGATAAGCATGTCTAATCAAATGCCACCTTCAAAACACATAAATGTATGCTTAAGATTTGAAGATATTATCCTTTAGATTTAGAGATATAGTCACACATCCTAAAAATATTTAAGTACATAAGAGTCAGGGATGGCAAGCTGACAAATGGTACCATGTTTGCCAATATTTATTATGAAGGAGAAGTGTCATTTCTCAAAATCTTGCACTACTTAAGTGTTTTAAAAACACAGTATTTTTAAATTTCATCCAGAAAACACTGAAGATTTACAGATGACCACTTATTTCCTTGTTTTTAGTTTTCCACAGTCTTTATAATCAAGAAAAGGATTTATTCAGCAAGACAAATTATTGGACTCTTCTTATTTTTTCTTTCAATTCTTTTTTTTTGTTCTGACTCCAAATGATGTATGTTCGAATCACAGGGTTTTAGAGGCAGCATTATAATTGAAGATTCAGACATCCTGCAGTGTACTTTCAGTGTTTCTCAAGTCCAGTATTTATATTATTTGTCTCAGTTGAAGAGCTGAAATGTCTTCAAGGTCACTGAATCTTTAAATTTGTAGTTTAAGACAAGCAGCATTACCTCAAATTCCTTTGAAATTTTTCATTCTAGAAAAGGCCTGAGGCATTCAAAGAAGTTCACAGTCAAAATGGAAAACAAAAATTTGTTCCTTGAAAGACAGGAAAAATATTTCCTTTTTGTTGAAATTTGATTTTACATTACACATCAGGCTATTTTATCTTCTACCCATAGAAGATCCTGGTTAGAAAACACTTATCCCACACAGTGTCTGCATTTGACAGCAAAGTTCTACAATTTATTACATGATCTAATGTGATACAACACTTTATTATTTCCCCTTACCATGTCTTGTTTTACTTTGTAATGTTGATGATCCTGTTCTAAAACATAATTTTACTTCTTTGTATAGTGAAATTAAGGAGTGAAATAGATCCTACCTCAATGAGCATAAGCATTAAGTATTGCAGGATTGTTTATGTGTAATTGATAATAATTTTGGACAAAACCAATCTCTTGGCTCTTGCCAATCATATGACACTGAAAAGGAACAAAAAAGAGAGAGAGAAAAAAAGAAGGGGAAAAAAATAAAAAGCCATCTGTAGGGCCTTGATTAGTATCAGCATTTGAAAGCCAATCTCAAATAACCAGCTGGTATTGATAATTTTTTTTATTATTTTTTTTTTTAAATCCTGCCTGGTATTTTGTGCACGCCATATAATGTGTATGTCATTGAATGGCTCGACATGTCATTGTTGAGATGGACTCATCACACACTCACACTCACTACTTCTTCAAAGGCTCATGCTGCAAATTCTCTAAACTATTGCGGCTGCAAGCCCTTTTATAATCCTTCTAATAATAAGTGCCCACACCTGATTGGCCTAAACAAAGACCACCTGTCCACA
>WTSP01020801.1:33707-48646 GCA_025331215.1 Actenoides lindsayi | reverse complement strand
TCTCTTCTCTTCTCTTCTCTTCTCTTCTCTTCTCTTCTCTTCTCTTCTCTTCTCTTCTCTTCTCTTCTCTTCCCTTTCCCTTCCCTTCCCTCTTCCCTTTCCTTTCCCTTTTCTCTTCCCTTTTCTCTTCCCTTTTCTCTTCCCTTTCCCTTCCCTTTCCTTTTGCTTTCTCTTCCCTTTCCCTTCCCTTTCCTCTCTCCCTACTCCCTGTCTCTCCCCCTCTCCCCTTGTCTCCCTCTACTTCTCTCCCCATCACATATATTGAGCTAGGAACTGCATTGAATTAGCTGATAAGAGCAACATATTTTAATTTACTGAATTGATGCAGAAAAATTGTTTTATGGGGAAACACATAAAAAAAGAAAGACTATGTTTTTTTTTACTTCTTTTTTAAATTCATATATAGTCTTAGTAATGAGCTGTCCAGGCTTCTGGCTTTTAATGAACTTATGGAGGTTCAGTCCATTTGTTTTTGCTCTACTAGCAATTATTCTTTCCACCAGGTTACAAGTTTGAAATGGAGTCACTCTCCTGAAGGTGAGTCGTGAGTCAAGACGGCTAGAGAGATAATGAAATATAGTGTCAAAGTTTAGGGTCAGGATCATCCACTATAACAGATGTTCTCTGTTAACCCCTCACCCTTCCCAAAGAGGAAGAGAAGGGGAATAAGGGAGAGAGAATTATGGATTAGAAAACTAGCACAGACTTAATGAAAATAATAATAACAAAATGGAACATATGCAAATATATAAAACATATACAAATATACAAAATGGGTATCTAGCCCAATTCCACCCCCCCTCCTCCTGATTACATCACAATAATTGCTGAACCACTGGTCACAGAACCACAGAATCACAGAACGGTAAGGGTTGGAAGGTACCTCTGGAGATCCTCATAGTTCAACCCCTCTGCCAGAGCAGGGTCCCCTAGATAGAGCACAGGAATGTGTCCAGGCACACTAAAAATCTCCAGAGGAGACTCCACAACCTCTCTGGGCAGCATGTTCCAGGGCTTCATCATCCTCAAAGTAATGAAGTATTTCTTGATGTTGAGGTGGAACTTCCTGTGTTCCAGCTTGTGCCTGGTGCTCCTTGTAGTGTCACCTCTCAGTCTTCTCTTCTCCATCCTAGATCCAGGTCTCTCAGTGTTTCCTAGTAATACAGATGTTCCATTCCCTTAATCATCCTTGTAGCTCTCTGCTGGACTCTCTCCAGTAGTTCCTTGTCTCACTAGGGAGACCAGAACTGGACACAATACTCCAGATGTGGCCTCACTAGGGCAGAGTAGAGGGGAAGGAGAACTTACCTTAACCTGCTGGATATACTTTTCTTTATGCACCCCAGGATACCATTGGCTTTATCGGCCACAAGTGCACATTGTTGTCTTATAGTTAACTTATTGTCCACCAGGACTCCAAGGTCCTTCTCCATGAAGGTGTTTTCCAGCAGGTCAGCCCTAACCTGTATTGGTGCATGGGGTTATGACGCCCCAGGTGCAAGACTCTACACTTGCCCTTGTTGAATTCCATTAGATTTCCATTTGCCCAGCTCTCCAGTCTGTCCAGATCTCACTGAAGGGCAGCACAGCCTTCTGGTGTATCAGCCACTCCCCTCAGTTTCATATCATCAGTAAATTTGCTGAGGGTATGCTCTATCCCATCATCCAGGTCATTGATGAAGATGCTGAATTAGACTGGACTCAGTACTGACCCCTGGGGAATGCTGCTACAGTTCACCAACTGGGCTCTGCACTACTGATCACAACTCTGAGCATTATTGTTTAGCCAGTTCTCAACCCATCTCAATGCTCACTCCTCTAACCACACTTTCTGAGCTTACCCACGAGGATGTTATGGAAAACAGTGTCAAAAGTCTTGCTGAAGTCATGGTAGACAAAATCCACTGCTCTTCCTTCATCTACCCAGATAGTCACACAGTCATAAAAGGCTATCAGATTAGGTAAGCATGATTCCCCCTCGGTGAATCCATGTTGACTACTCCTGATAACTTTTCCTCCATGTGCTTAGATGACTTCCAGAATGAGCTGTTTAATCATCTTTCCAGGGATGCAGGTGAGGCTAACTGTTCTGTAGTTTCCTGTGTCCTTCTTCTTGCCCTTTTTGAAGACTGGGGTGATGTTGGCTTCTCTACAGTCCTCAGGCACCTCTCCTGTTCTCCATCATCTCTCAAAAATGATGTAGAGTGATAAAGCAACAACATCAGACAGCTCCCTCAGTCAGCTATGGAGCAGGCATCAGGGAAGTCCCAGGCTGGACTCAGAGGCAGATGGGAACCAGAATCAGGAGCTGAATTCTGGAGATGGATTCAGGATCACATGAATTAGGATCAAAGGCAAAATGAATGGAGTCCTCCTTGGATGCCAGCTATTGAAGAAGAGAGCTTGATCCTCATGATACCTCAGCTTTATACTGAACGTGACATCTATGGTATGGAATACCTTGTTGATCAGTTTAGGGTCACCTGTCCTGGCTGCTCCACCCTGCAGGTGCAGCCTTTTACTTTCTGCACCCATCAACATGGTACACAAGATTTAGCAGTGACCTTGGTCTGCATACTAATCCTTCATAGTAACTCTAAACATCAAGCGTTATCACTCTTAGAAGCAGACACTGCCTGTGAAAACATGCTGTTAAGTTCAGAGAGTGCAGTTAGTTAGAAGAGACCTAGTTGGAAAGTAAAATCAGTGAACTGAACTGTTCTGTTCTAACTCAAACCAGGATATAGAGAGACCCCATATCTGCATTAATCAAGTTTCTGCTCAGAAAGAAAATCCTTTGATTCCTTCTTGTGTTAATACATTTCTATCCTCCAATTTTTGTTTGAAAAAACATACAGTCAGTCCCTGAATGTAAGAAACTAAATAAAGCTTTCCTAATGCTAAAGGGCACCCCTTACCATAAGATCTTAGTGTCAAGATCCTTTTAAATTTGAGTCACAGTGGCAAAGCTTGAAGCTAAGTAAGGTCTCCTATATAGAGTAACATGTCTCTTAAGACATTTTTCTGAAAAACAGAGGCCATGGGTCAAGCTTGAACACTAGAAAGCCTGAAATTCCTGCTGCTTAGATGAGTGATAGCTAATTGTCAAAAAAAAAAAAAGTCTATGTCATATATTCTAAGTACTACAGGAATGTTATTAGAAATCAATGTTCTAGGTTTCCTAAACCTGAACCTCAGGTTCCTCTGAGGACTAACAGACAGCAGTTTCTCAATTCTCCCAAGATTTACTGATCTAGGAAAAAAAAGTAAGTAAAAAAAGAGTCTTCCTTATTTTTGAGAGGAGGTTCATTTATTACTACAGTAGCTTTCTAACCTAGATGGAACTGTAACCCATAAATTTACTTTCTTTTTTGCCCATGTGTTTAACTTCATTTACATTCTCAAAGTTTGAAAGTTCAAGAAAATTTATGCTATATAAGTTCTGATCAACTGTAGAAAAGTTTTCTAAGGATCTAGTATAATTACATTGTTTCCATCTTCCAGTATGAAATCTAAATATCTTTAAGTATTTAATTACAAACATTATGGCCACAGTATCCACATCACTTACAGTTTTGTGTCCAAAGAAAGAACTCATATCAAACTTCAAGGAATTTAGGCCTTTGTAACTCTCCTTCTGTCATTCATCCTAGTAGCTGTGTACAGGAGTCTCACTTGGAGTATAATCAGAAATACGAAAAAATGTTCTCCTTCACACAAGTTTCAATAGTCATATTACTTGCAGTCTTAGAAACTACCAAAATGTTCTTGTTACCATGGGCTGAAAATGTAGCAAGTTGTTGGGGTTTTTTTTCTGGAAAGAGCAACTAAACTTGTCTTCACTGCTGAGTTGTCAGAAGTATATATTTCATTAACAATGAATAGAAATAGATTAGCACTGCTTCTTAACAGATCATTTTGTATTAAAAGGATATGTACCTTCAAGTAGGAAAGAAAAAGTATAAACTCTAGACATTAATATTTACTTTAAATATGAATTAATATTCTAGTTAAAATAGAAAATACGACTTGTCCGGGACATTTAATATACAAAGCCACCACATCCATTAACTACAAGCATAGTTTCTCTCATCCCCTCTCTCCCTCCCCTTGTTTTTCTAATCAAGGACATGCTTCCTTCCCTGAGGCATGTGGGAGTTTAACAATTACTTGCACCTCTAACACCAAGCAATTTCTTCTGGGATTGCAATCTGTTAGAGTTCAATTTTCTCAGCCGTAGATGAAATGATCAGAATGAATTTGTTCCTTCAGAATGAAACAGAATGAATAAACTAAATGTGATTGAAACGAACTCAGATAGCACTCATACCTAAACATGAGATCTTCTTTTGCACATAAACACAGTCACATACAAATACAAGTGCTGGAGTTTCAAATGGCTGCTAATACTGACTCTTCTACTTCTTCTTTCAGATATGACTGTTAAACACATACTTTTTGCCTACAGACATAATTAAGAACACTATTATGAATGTTAGAAACAAAATCTTTAGTTAAATAAATGGGTGAAGATTGGGATGTTTTTGTGAAGAAGCACATCAAAATATTTTAAAAGAAATTGTTCTATAGCAAAACAACCAATAAAGACACACCCTCCCTCCCATCATGATTATATCTCTGCATTTACTTGCAAACTAACCATGCCTTGGAAACACTTTCACTAGAACCTATTTTTATTTCATGAAGATTTGTGATCCATGCAAGAATCTGTTTGTCTTAGGAAAATCCATCCAGCCTTCCAAGCAGACTTGGGAATTGTGCCTGTGGTTAATATTTAGATTTTTAAATTTCATTTGGTTTAATTTAAATTTGATTATGATTTTGATTTTGAAATGATACAAAATCAAGGAAATATGCATCCCTTTAGTAGCACGTAATGTTTCCTTTCATTCTTTCCAGAATCCGATGAAGAAATAAAACTACTTATGAACAAAGCAAAGTATATCTTTAGTTTACTACTTGCTTCTTCATCCTTTTTGCTCAAACATCACTATTTTCTTGTCTTCAATTTCCTTGTAATTCACATCCGTGGCTGATATCGAAGTATTATAAACAAACAGAAAATGACTGTAGTTGATTTTCTTTTTGATTTGAGGAAGCTGAAGAATAGTTAATTCATTAGTATTTATTTTATCACCTCTTGGTTTGTCTCTCCAACCGGGCACGAATTTAGATAATCAAACCTTCAGAGACTTCCTCAATGGCAGATGTAATACATGGCATTGTAAACTGAAAAAAAGAAACTACTAGCTCTTTTGCAATAGTTGTGATTTCATTTCTCTGAAAATACTGGATTTTCTACAACATTTATTTGCAGGCTAAAAACTCAAATGGACAAACAATAATTTGAACTTTGCTGGAATGGACTCAAATGTTTCAGTTTATTGGGATTTTTCTGCACCCAGGTTCTTTTCCATTTTAGGAGTTCTATGTGGTACAAAGAGAATAGAATACTTGTGTGCCAAGTCTACTAAGTTTCACCATTCACAAATCTTCAAAAAGGAAGGAGGAAAATGCTAAGGTACATGACATCATAACAGGCAGCTACTGAATTACTATTGAAGACTACAGTTTTCCCTTATTACTTGTTTTGCTGCTAAATTGCAGCATTTTTTGAAACAGGTAACAAACTGTATTAGGCATTAAAACTCCCACTTACAGGTAAAATATCTAAAATAATGTATAATCCTACAATAGTTTATTTTTTTAAAAATCATGGAGCCAGTGCTTCCTCATTGGTAAAATGATACAATTTAATGGATGTAGCATTTATGAAAGTTGGATATTTGGAAAGTTAAGAAACATTCAAATGCAATAAAATGTTATGCAGCTTCTCTAGAGATTTTGCAGGTGTGTAATCCAACCTTGTTGAGCTTGCTTGTGTTAATTGTGACTCAGAATTGATTTTTTCTTCTAAACAGTGTTCTCATTTACTTATTAAATGCTTCTGCAGCTTGAAAGTCACAAGCAAAAGGAATATTGATTTTTTATCTTTTTTAAGTTAAGATTTGATATCATGGGTAAAGATTACAGAGCCAGGATGAAAATAATGAGATTGCCTGAAAGCCTTGAAATATCTGCATAGCTAAATATTTCTCTTTATCTTCAAAATAAGGCTGCTTCACCATTTCATATCTACAGTGTTCAAATACCGAAGCAATAGACTTTCATTTAAATGGTAAATAGATCTCGGTTAAAATAAGTACTTTTACTGCACAGAAAATTCTGGGGGGTATTTGCCACTTCTTTCCATTTAAACTGGAAAAAGTTATTTATATTTTTCATTAAGAGTACTGTGAAACTTTGATTTATAAACACGGAGACAAAGCTTTCTTAACTTGACTGTTGTCTTTTTACATCCTTATACATGACATTATTAAGTTTTCTTAAAAATCTGTTTTTATTTAATTAAATTGTTTATTAGCTATTCTCTATATCCACAATCACTGCTTTCTAACATCTGTTTTTATCTGCTTTTGTGTTGCAGTAGAATGCTCACTTCTGTGTAGGCACAATCAGATCATACTGATAACCAAAAGGCTTGAAAAAGAAAAGATCTTAAATCTTCCATTTGGTTTGGGTTTTTTTGGCATAGCCTTTTCTGTTTTTCATATTTGCAGATTTATTTCTAACTGAAACCATCACTTTTTTTAATTAGGCAGCTTTTGAGGAAATATTATTCTATGTCTACTTATTTGAATATATAATTTTGTGAGGGAAATATAACTCTACCTTACCAAACAGCCTGGTGGCTGTAATCTAATTCTGTAAACACATTATGATCATTATATATTCCTTCACTGAGTATTTTTTATTCAAGATATTCCTTATTCTGGTATACACTCATTCTTGTCCCAGAAAGGAAGACAGAGAATGAACATTCATGTGTTTTCAGGAAGATGCTTTAAAAATGTGGATTTCATTCACTGCAGAAAGTTCTTATGAAATTAAGTAGTCATCTTCAATTAATTTCTGATAAGAGAGTTTTCTTCTTCTTTGAAAAATATATGCACACACACATATGCACACATAAAAATAAAATTTTTCTACTCATTCCAATTATTAGATAAATTCCTGAAAAGTTTGTAGGGTTTGGGTAATTTATATTACACAGTAATAAATTTTTTTTTTAAAGTAAAATTGTTTCTGTACATATAAAGATCCTCCCTAGTTCAATATGGTATGCAGCATACAATAATATTGTTTATTTAGGTCCAGAATTGTGGAGCTGATCATAAAACAGTATGCTTTACATATTTAAAAGAATTATTACTATCTGATTGTGTATTTTCTGTCTCTGCATAGAAAAAAGTAAGACAAAACAGCACTCAAGTGTTTTAAAAGGTTTGGACCAACTGCAGATCTCTAAAGGAACTTTATATTACTTCCCAAAATGTTCTTTAATTTCTAGGTGCATGAATGAATCGTAGATATGTATGTGTTAAATTTACAGATAATTACAGACCATCTGCTGCACTATTCACAGTGATGTAATATGCTGACTGCCGTAACAATTTAAGTCATTGACAGAAAATGCAAGGGTAAAAAAGAAGGAATAAATTAACATAAAATTGAAAGTCAAGTTTCTGAGCTGTTAGCACAAAGCCAGGTTATGAATAATAGCAATTAATCAAGACAACTAGAAATACAAAGAGGAGGAAATCTTGATTGCATATACACAAATATTGTGAGTCTGGGCACTATTAGAGGTATAGCTGCTCATTTTTGAATACAGAATTTAAAATTGTAATACCATTAAAAATGGTATTCCTAAAACTTGCTGGAAAATTTACATGACTGGAAAATTAAAATCAATGGATTTTATTTAATTAAGATGATTAGGGTGATGTATGTAAATCATACATCTGGGGGTTGGGATTTATTTTGGGATACAAACTGGGGGTTGGGATTTATTTTTAATTTTTCTTAGTAGAGTAAAAAAGGCAAGGTGATTTCTATTACTAGATTTCTGTATATATTCCTATTTCATGTGTGTTTTTATTTTATACTGCAAAACCTTTATATGTTAACAGTGACACTGGATTTAGGCATTCATAAGTCTGTGAATGTAGATAAACAGTACCCAAGAATTTGAGACTTCCAAGTCTTCCTGTGTTAGTGTCTGCAAATTGTAGAATAGCAGAGAAAATCAAAAGAATTGGAACAAAAAGAAACCAATTTTTTTTAAGGAGAGAAATAACAGGCCTGATATAAATGCTGAGCAATATCCTGATCTGAACAAGTAATATTGACCAGATTAAACAGGAGTGAACAATGAACAGATGTTTATAATCATTCATCCTGATTAACACAGATCTAAGAATTATGGTTTTATTACCTTCATTATCTTTATTATCTTTTATTAAGAAAAACTTACTAGAATTTTGATTATAGAAATGTATATAAGCTGTTATAAAACAATATAATCATACCAAACCCATAATTTGGCAGACCATCTGATACATCTTAAAGCATTTTTCTGTGTAGGTCCTGGTGGATGTGTTTCTGTCTTACTTCTACAGGAATCACTGATTGCTTTGGTGGTATTCACCTTGGTTTTATCTAGTTTCTTGAAAGTGAACACAGTAGCACTGACGAATTCTGAATGTGGGATGAAGATTGGGATAGGTGTAGTCAATAAAGATGGAAAGAGATTAAATGTGTCAGTGATATGAATTGCTAAGCAGATAGGATGAATACAAACAGCAAGTGTGTCATTGCAGACCAGTGTAAATTGCATAGAAATTAAGAAACCTAAGGATGTGCACAGCATAGGCACCTTCATCGTAGAAAACAGTGACTGTGAAAAAACTTTGAACATGTATGATAAGCAGCAGACTACAAAAGAACTCCATTACATATACAGTATTAGGTTCCCAATGAAGAAAAATACTAAAAAAGTGTTGCATTTCATATTCGTATGACTTCTGCTGTATTCCTCTGTCCAGTTGTCGCACCCAGAGTTCAAAAAGAGGATTAAAAGATTGGATAGTGTTCAGAAGAGCTGCAGGAAAAATAAGGATTTAGAAAGTGTATTGCAGTAAAAGATAGCCAAGCTTTTTTAAAAAAAAGTTATGTATGAAATATTACCTTTTAGAGAATACATAAAAAAAGAGGAATTTGCTCATAGAACAATGACTGGAGAATGTTATTGTAGTGACAGTTAATTTACAGTGGATGAACCAGACCTAAACTGAAAAAATCATATTTCGAAGTAAAATTAATTAATCCTTCCACAATTAAATTCTGAATTATTTCCTGTTGATTTAGGTGCCTGGAGCTTATCCAGTTTCCACAGAAACATATTAATCTCCTGTTTAGGAAGCCCATAACTGAATGAAATAAATTGATGGACTGAATTCAATACCTGTTTACTTTTGATCATGCAAAAGTATTTAGGGATATTTCACAAAGATTTTGCAAACAAAATGTTGGTTTCTAGTGTCTGAAATTTGCAAAGTTATTCCTTTGTTTGCTGCTGCCAAATATAAGTGAGAATAATTAGATATAAGCAGAAGATGCAGGATGAAATACAAGGAGCATCTTCAAGCAACATTCTTCTCCAGATTGTGGAAATCTTCTCTAATTTTTTGTATAATTTGATTGGTGTTTCATAGCCATATCAGTGTTATTCACCCACTTTTCTTATGCAAGATTTCTTTTGAATATTGAAAAGCATCAATTTAAAAAGCATCAAATTATAGCTCATACATGTTTAGTTTATTGGGATCAGTAAGCATTGGCTTGAAATTTAATTTAGTCTAAATGCATTTGCTCAATCATATATCAGAATTTCAAGAATATTTTTTCCACACATGTATGTTTCATGGTTGTATTTTGCATAAAGGGGAAAAAGGAAAAGCTCAGAAGAGAAAAAAAATTACCAAATCTGTAACATGCAAATTACTTTTTCAGAGAAAATCACAAGAAAAAATGATGCTCGTGCCTGTGTATTGCAAACAATATAAAATTCATATTAGCTGCAGATGATTACTATTAATTATTAGCTAGTACCAAAACCCAGCTACCTTTATACCATTATGGATGATATTTTATGTTTTTTCTCTACTACAGGCAATTTTAAGAAATATAGTATGCATGTAAAAGAATTAATTGCCATAAAAATGACAGTTGGTTTTTATTTCCTAACATTCAATAAGTAATATACATATTCAATGTATAACATTTTTGAATTTGTGTACATCTGAGGGTTTTGTTCTTGGTTTTCTTGTGCCACTAAAAAGTGAGGCTATGTACAATGACTTTGTTGCTTGCAGAACTTGATGTTAAAAGCCCAGATCACAACTAAAATAAGCTGTTTTCATGGTATCAATTAGGAAATTTATTCCAATCAAGCTTGATATAGGAATAGTGAAAAAGAAGTAACAGGCTTTTGGTATTATTCTAATGTCCCTTCTTTGGGTGATATATTTGCAGCATTTATACTTTTCTCAAAGATTTTAGATCAGATCCACAGTTGGGTAAAGATATGATTCTTTTTGTTTAATGAGTGTGTAAAAAGTCAGACATTTCCTGTTATATGATAAAGTAAAAATCAGTCTTTTAGGAAAACTAACTTCATGGTTTAGCTGTGGAGTTTCTTGAATCTCTCTTTTTTCAATTTTTTCTTCCCCCCCCCCCCCCCCCCCCCAAAACAAGGGGTGGGCCATAACATTTTGCTTGGACATTTCAACTGGTTTTCTAATTATAGGATTAGAGAAATTAATTGCATATGGTGCAGGTTGGGTTTTTTAATGCAAAAGACAGACTTGTTTTCAAAGAAAATCCTTGTATTAGAAAACAAAGATTTGAACATTGTTGCAAAGGAACGAGATGTGTCAAACTTGAAATTTTCTGAAGAATGTATTTTGAGATTCACAAAAGCACCTTTCTGATAACTAGTGTCCATTTGCAGTTCTGTGTAAGACACCTAAAATTCGGAGGCATGGTGATTTTCTACATGATGTTCAGTTTAGTTCAATTTCTCAACTGGAGTTACTTTCAGAAATAGATTATTTTTAATTTTTTTAATAATTTGTTCCTAAGTACTATTGGAACTATTCCTTAAAGAAAAAAGTAGTTGAAAATAATATATTCAAGTGGTAATCCTGTTTTGCCTATGATTTCCTGCTGTGGTTTGACTCCAACTGGTAACTAAGCATCATGCAGCCACTCACTTGTTTCCCCCACCCAGTGGGATGGAGGAGAGAATCAGAAAAAAAGGTAAAACTTGTCAGTTGAGATAAAGACAAAATAATAGGATAGAAAAGGAAGAAAATACTAATAATGCTAATGATAAATATAATTTTAAAAAATAGAATATACAAATGAAATAATGCTTAGTGCTTGCCGAACAATGCCCAGCCAAGCCCTGAGCCACGGTGTGCTCTGACCAACTCCTTTCAGTGCATATACTGGCATGATGTCATATAGTATGAAATACTCCTTTGGCTTGTTCGGGTCCACAGCCCTTGCTGTGTCCCCTTTCAGCTCCTTGTGCACTTCCAGCCTCCACTGACAGAGCAGTATGAGAAGTCCTTGACTTAATATAAGCACTGCTCAGCAACAACTAAAACATCAGTATATTATCAACATTATTCTCACCCAAAATCCAAACCACAGCACTGCACCAGCTACTAGGAAGAAAAGTAGCTTTATTCCAACTGAAACCATGATATTTCAAAGATAGGAGTGCCTTTTTTTTTTTCCCTGTCAGCATTTGCCTATATATTTTTTACGCAGACTTTATTGGGAAAGCTTTCACTGTATACTTTTATGTTGTGTCATTATAAGAAGAGATTCTGATATGAATAACAAAACACAGTAAGTGGTTTGCAGTGTCAGGATTTCCACATTTGTTCTTTATTTAGACAACTTAATTCTGAAGAATCCTAGGGGCACTATTGACAGACAGGGTTTATGCTGTTTGTCACTCTGTGAAATCAGGGGTGAGGAATAAAGACTGATTGATTGACAAATGGCATGATTTAACACAAGAATTAGAAGAGCAACATTATTGTGGCAGTTGGTCATCCTAAACTACTGATGGTTAGAATCTCAAGATTTTTGTAGTCACCATGGCAAAATAAAGTGTGAATGCAGAAAAAAAAAGTGGTAATATTGCAGATGCTGAATGAAAGCTTATCTAAAACAGATGTAAGAGAAAAGTTTACAACATGAAATACATATTTTCTATATAATCCCTATATAGATTATATGTCAAAGGTGATAGACGTCAATCTAGGCCACTTGATATCTTTGATATTTAATAAAGAAAGAAGCTATGACATTTCTTAAAGCTTAATAACCCTTAAGGTAGCAACAGAAGAATTCATTAAAAATGTGATTGACTTAAAAAAGCAATCTACATAAATGACTTTATATATATCACTGGTTGCGCAAGACCCCATCTGGTCTTGACAAATGCAAAGGTGTTATTTTAGCTGAAATGTGAGCATTTATGAGTTTTGATAAAGAAGATGGCTTACAGGAAACTTTATAACTCAGGTAATTTGTTTTCTTTCTGAGAAAGAAATTATCAGTGTTTAGGATATAGTTACATGTGACACTGTCCTTAAAAAAAATAAAAAAGGTATTTTGTCTGTAGGAGACACCCACAACAGCTTGACCATATTTGCGTGCCCCTTAATTCTTACCCAATTACTGTACCAAGCTAGGAAGTTTCCTTGTGAGGTCCTTAACCCAGGCTCCGAGAAGACAGCAGATTTTCCTGTGAGGAACGTCCACCCGGCATACTGGACCCTCTGTTCTTCTCAGAAGGGAGTCGCCTACAACTATAACCCTTCTTTTTTTTTTTTTTGTGGATGTGTTTACAGTACGAGCAGTAGGTCTTTCTGACTGGGGACATACCTCTGGTGTAGGTTGCTCATTGACCACATCCTCATTTGTCTGGTCTTTCTCAACTTTTCAGTGGCACTTGGCGGGGGAGAGGTGGGCAAGGAAGGAGTTTTTCTGCTGTCTCAACCATGAACTTGTCTCCATTCCTCCCTTCATCCAGGCTACTGCCTCTGGTCTGACAGGGGCAGAGTGCCCCTGATCCTGTGTGCTTTTTGACCGTTGCTTGCCTTTCTGTTTCAAGGAGGGCAGAGCTTGGCTCCACCAGCCTATCTCCTGTTCAGCCTCCCCAATGCTCCTCAACCTTTCAACTTCCTCTTGCAGCTCCGCCAGGCATCAGAGACTACGCAGCCATTCCGATCACTGCCGCTCGCCGCCAGCGCAGGGCTGTGACACCCCTGCAGCCTGGACAGCTGCACGTTTTCATGGGCGCTACGTCTCTGCTCCCGCATCCAGGCGGCAAGCGCTCTGAGCGCGTGACTGTATGCCGGGTGGAGACTACGGCCAAGCTCTTCCCAAGGGGATGACAACCCCCAACAGAGCTCGCCAGTCGCGCTGACAGAGCTTATTTTAGTCACTTATTTTAGAAACGTGCCATAAGTGTAATTCCCGTGCACTTTAGGGTGTTTACACATAATGAGTAGTTGCTTATTTGTTTGAAGTGAGGTTTTTCTCACTCTGCTAACAATTTTTGGTCTGTATTTGTTATTTTGGTGGCGGTTTTTTCCCACTTTCTGCTGATCTTTTGCTTCTCAGGTAGCCATCACTCTGTGTACAAATGACATACAGACACTTCTGAATACAGAAGTGAAATGCCAATGTTAAACATTTAAACAGATTATAGAGCTTTTCTTAAAAATTCTTGGACTTCTCAGAGCATTAAACCAGAAGTGGCTTTACGAAACAAATTATTCATTATCTGTGAAGGATAAAGCTTTTCTATTGATTGGCATGCTAACGGAATTGGCTTTTCTCAATTTCACTCTGTACTGCTTAAACTCAATTACAAATGAAATAATGAAACTTCTTTTTACATCCCTCTAAACAAAAAATACTGAGCTTGCAATACCAACTTTGCTTTATAAACTATCAGGCTTAACCTTCACCTAAGAAACAATGCAGAAAAATGGGTGGAGACTGAAAAACTTCAGTGGAGGCTTTTGGTGTACCAGGCATTTATTTCTAATTTGAAGTTTGTAACTTTTATTTTCATAGTGGGAAAAGGCAGAATGTAAACAGTGTAATTCAGAATTACTGTCAAGAATTTAGTTAATCAACAAATACATAAAGAAACACTCAACTGCCAAGCAAAAGAAGTGGCAAAACAGAATTGATCAGTATCAAATTAATAACAAATTTAGGATTTAAATTGAAAACAAATGTAGAAATCATTCAGACTTCATATATGCTCATCAGAAACTCAACGGCTTACTGATAATTGCAGAGAGCGTTAGGGAGTCAAACAATGCAATAGTATCTATGATTTGGGTGGGAGGTAACCCAATGAAAAATCTTTTTGTGATCTTAAATTTCCAAGAAAGCTTTCTGTCCTTTTGGTTTAATGGTGGATATTGACAGACTGAAAGAAACTATGTGCAGAGGGGCCAGATTGTCTGTAAAATGGATGTTCTCCGTCAGGGCATTCCTGTACCTAGGCTGTCATGGAGAGTGCTAGACCAACAAGAATGAATTGTTTCATGTCTGTGGGCCTGACGTGTAACACGCTTACCAAGTGTGGAAGAAAAAGCAATGTCATTGCAATATTAACCTATTTTGAGTCAGATATTCTTAAGATTTTAAAAAGTGAGTAGACATTTCTTAGAATATAGATCAGTGAACAGTTCTTTAGTTTCTCTCAATACAGTGATGTTGGGCAAACACTTCCAGTTATTAATGCAATTTGCTAGCATTCACATGTGATGAAGTACAGCTACATAAGAGCTTACTTCTTTCTCTCTCTCTTTCTTTCTTTCTTTCTTCCTTCCTTCCTTCCTTCCTTCCTTCCTTTCTTTCTTTCTTTCTTTCTTTCTTTCTTTCTTTCTTTCTTTCTTTCTTTCTTTCTT